>VDFB02084874.1:76386-280773 GCA_007258455.2 Sequoia sempervirens
AATGGAATGTTGATTGAAGATTCTATTGATATGATGATTGATATGATATGTTACAAATGAACAAGATGTCTAATTAAATAGGCAAGAGACAAACCCTAATATGCATGAAATGTTGCCAAGTGTTATAATCTAACAACATGTGACACCTATCTATATGATCATTAAATGATGAGATAAGTTCAAGAAGGAATCTTATCCCACAAACTAGGAAGGGAATAATATCCCATTTATTAAATGATTGCAACCTAGGACTAAATGATTAAATGCAAGACCTAAGTTAACTACGCTAGTGTAATAATTAATTAATTAGTGCATAGCACCCACATGCATAAGTTACAGCTTGGGGACAAAATGCAATGATTATGCAAGATGATGATGGGTCATTATGAGGGCCATGTTAGGTACCCATGTACATGATAGATGCAAAAAATCTCCCACAACCAGAGAAAAGGGGAAAACCCAGTAGGAACAAAACCCCTCTCCAAAAAGGAGATGAAAAAGTGAGAATGGGAAGGAAGGAGGACTCCCAAATACCCCCCAAGTACACCATCTGTCACATGGATACAATAGAGAGACTATATAGCCCCCCCAGAAGATGAGATCACCTGCAAGAAAGGTAAGTGTCTGAAGACAAAACAAGATCCAATGCCGACAAACAACTTGTCTCCCTTTCGGAAGAAACAAAACCAACTGCAAGTGCAGAGATGCTTCCCATTCCAAATAGGAATTAAAGGAAGGAAGGATGTATGCTGATGGTGTCTCTGAACTCTGCTCAAATGTCTCCTTGCCTGAAGATGAAGATGCCACAATCAATGAAGAGAGTGACAAACTAGGTCGATGCAGAAACTGATGCTGAACAATATCCAAAGACGAAGATAGGATGAATATGATGGATGTGATGGAGACTTGATAGCCCCCCCTGAATGAAGTGTCCTCAAAACCACTGAAAGAAGTCTGAAGCAAATCCAATGGTGGATGTTGAAGAAACCTCAAATCCTGAATGGAATAACAAGGAAGAAGTCTCGGATATGAAATATCTGAAGAGAAACCAAGTGCCTCCAAGATGGTCTCTGAATTCCCAATCAAGGTTGAGACAAAGGAATGTGGATACTCAAGAAAACTCTCCAAGGTGTGATCTGAATAGAGGAGTGATATCCCCTCAAGAATGTCCTCCAAACCTATAGAAGTAGCCAAGTCAATGATACCTGAAACAAAGCCATCATGTGATATCAAGTCTGGAAAACTAAATGTGTCCTGATGGATGATGATAGTGGAAGCCTCAAGCAATGATTCTGGACAAGGAATCACTGAACGTGAAGAGATACCAACTGTCTCTGATGAAGAAGAAGCACTGAAAGGAACCTTGTCAACCTCTTTGGAAAGATCAAGGTAATCAACTTCCTGCATAACAATAGCATCATGGGGTACTTGATCTGAAGAATGACATTTTGAATCATGATCATCGGGGAATGGTGGAGTGTCTAAATCTCCATAGATCTCCCAAAGATTAATCCAAAGGATGTGAGGACAATCACAATGATCAATAGATCTCAAAACATCGCAATCAACTTGCATCGCAATGATTTCCAAAATAGTGTACCTGTTGCAACTCCAAGCAAATTTCTGAACACCTTCACTTGGGCGAGGAACTATACCATACAGATGAGGCAATAGATCAAGTGACTAAAGATGATGGTAGATCCCATCTCGCCATTGCTGATAGTTACCCTTGTGCAACATAACCAAAGGAGAATAATATGCAAGCCCCATAACAAAATTTCTCCACAAAAATCAAAGACAGTGACCTTCAACAAAAAATAAAGACTTCCAAATAGATATGCTACTGAGAATATGCCTCTGAGATCAAGAAATTCTTCTTCAATCTTCAGGATGTCTCAAGAATCAAAAAACCAAAAAAAAGGATACCTGGAGCTGAAACCAAAGAAGGTGACTAGACTGATAAAAAAAAACACTGAAATATCTCTCGAATGCCACTGGAATCTTTGAAATCCGACAATTTGATGCGAAGATATGCGCTTCTGAGTCCAGAATGGAGGGTTGACTTCAGTTGACTTTAGAAATTTATAGCAGAAAAATCCTGCAAAATGGATGGCACCACTGGATAGTTCTCTGAATTCTCTTTCTGTCGATATCTTGTTTGCGAATTTTTGATATCGTGGCGCGAAGATATGGCCCTCGAAAAAAAACTTCAATTTGAATACAACTGGCTAATTAGGCGCAAGAATGAAGCTCCTGGGGGCAAAAAAATAGGGCCCTTGGTCGCTGATGTGACCACGGGCTGCGCTAGTAGTAAAAAAAAAGTCACCGCTGTGTGGGCAGCGTAAGAGCGGCAGACCGGTGGTGGAGATGGTGGCGCGGCCGGCTGGGAGGGAGGCACCGCTCGGTGAAGCGGAGCTCGCGGACTTCCACAGAACCACGAGCCGGGGCTGAACGGAGAACCTTGGGCAGGAACGGAAGCCAGAGCCAGGAAGAACACTGGCGGGGGCTCGAGCAGTCGACAGGAGCAGTACTGCCGAGGTGAGGTCGGCGTTGATGTGACAGGCAGCTGACGACAGCTGACGGAGGATCCGGTCGGTGTCTGCAGACTTAAGTGGATGCCGATAGTTGAAATTTTTTGAATATTGCAAAGTATTTGCAATTCAAAAAATTTATTAAAAATGTCAATTAAAATGCCGACGGGGGAAATAATTAACCCCAAACTATACCCTGCAATTTTTAATTTTTTTGCCGACCGAAGATATATTTGCAGGTCGATATATTTGCAGGTCGAACTCTGCAATGTAATTTATGTGATAACTATATAAAAAATGCCCAGAAAAATAGCCAATTTTTTTTTATTTTTCTAAAAAAAAATTTCCTTGATGGAGGACTGAAAGGGGGATTTTTTTCTGCAAAATTGTACGGATAGTACAAAAAAATTGCAAACCCTAGATAATACCTCGAAGGCTCCCGGATGATATGTCTCCGATTTTGACGAATGAACAGGCGATCTATGGGTTTTGAGGCCTTCTGGACGCAATGGAGAGGTCGGAGAGAGCCTGATCTGCACCAGAAATCAACTTGGCTCCTGGGTAGAGCCAACTAGCCTGCAACATAAAACTCCAAGCCTACTTGAATCTTGCACTCCAAACTTCCTGAATCTAGGGTTGATGTTTCAATGGACTAGCTCTGATACCATGTTGAGATGATGGATTGCACAGCCCTTGAAGCTCCGGAATATTCAATGAAGGACTTTAGCCATGAAAGATAATCAACCACAAAGAGAAGTGTTGCAACAATGGAATGTTGATTAAAGATTCTATTGATAATATGATTGATCTGATATTGATATTGATATATAACAAATGAACAACATGCCTGATTAAATAGGCAAGAGGAAAACCCTAATATGCATGAGATGTTGCCAAGTGTTATAATCTAACAACATGTGACAACATGTGAACCCTATCTATATGATCATTAAATGATGAGATAAGTTCTAGAAGGAATCTTATCCCACAAACTAGGAAGGGAATATTATCCCATTTATTAAATGATTGCAACCTAAGACTAAATGATTAAATGCAAGACCTAAGTTAACTCAACATAGCACCACTTAGGATTTTAACTCCACAAGCCCAAACCAGAATTCTCAATCCTTTATTAACCTTTAAGAACCTCAACTCATCTAAAACAAACACTTACAAAGACAACCTGTTCCTTGAATTCATTGTTCCTTCATATAAATTGTTTACATTCCTTGTAGCCCTGCACTAAGGGACTGTCAATAATATCTTTTTATATAGACCACAAACCAAGACTATAAGAGGCTTTTAGGATACCTTTTAAGATTTTTTAAAACATATCAAAGTTTGAGATAACTTTTTTTTGTAACAACACCATTAAATAATGGTTGTCCTTTTCCCTTTTAGGCCTAATTAGGTAAATGGAAAAATAGGGCTTATTGAATATCCTATCTCCAAACGTAAATTCTCCTAGCCACCACTTGGAACATATTAAATTAGGTCCATTAAAGCTTAATATTCCATCAAATTTCCCTTCCCATAACCATTTTCATAAACCCTAGGTCAAATCCACATGCTACACTCTGTTTTTTTGACCGTACCCAGATTTGTAGTCTTAAACTTCCATTTTCCATACATCAACCTTAATAATTTGGACTAAAACTTCAAGAATATGAAAAAATATGCTTCCAAGGTTATTTACACCAAATATTAGCAAATTTTACTAGATAAAATGAGAGAAACACAAAAATTACATGCTATTGTTTACCCTAATCAAGGTTTTAACAATTTTGACAAAATTTGCAATAACTTATTCAAATCTACACCAATCTGTGTGCAAAAAAAAGTAGGTGGAAGGATATTGAGTGTACCATCACTTACACACACTTATACATGTATATAATCCTACACAAAGCCATACAATATCAGAAAATAGAAGATTTATGTAGAATTGCATAAGAACAATGTTATTCTATTGATCAAAATCTGATAATCAATCACCCACGCCTTCTCAATTGGTGACAATTCCTTTTTAAAGGAAATTCATCATGACCTTTCAGTTTCTAACTACTTTCCAAGTGAACCAAACTAATGTGACTCTTCACCTTCCTATGTTGCATTTTTGCAACTTTACTTTTTTTTGCAATTTTGCCAATTTGTGTTGACAACTTTTTACAATATGACATAATAAGCCTCAAATGACCTCCTAATGACTTTAACACATGAAAATTGACCCAAATGACCTTATTACATCTTTGGAACATCAATTTTGAATTAATCTTTAGAATTTTCTCCATGGAAGCATAATATAGTCAAGGTGCTCTTGCACCAAAAAGTCATTTTGGTAGCAAGAGAGTAGTAGAAGTCTATAAAATATGAAAGCATTTTCATCTAAGAAAAATGTGAGCATTTGATTTGTAAATATGGAAGGAATAGAATTTATTTTGAGTGACTTCCAAATGTTCACATTTGACCTCTCAAGAAAGAAAATAATTATTAATTGTGATTGTATTCTTCCTTGTTATTGGAGTGCATCTTAAAGCCTTGTAGTAAAAAAATCACGTTTACACTTTTTTTTAATGTACTTCACAATTCCAAAGTTCATTATTTCATTCTAAGAGTTCACAATTGCATCTCTGTTAGAAAGAATGAATAGAGAAGAATGTCTAAGAATTGAAAAAAAATATCAATCTTTTCAAGAAAAATAACCCAATAATGATTAGAAAAGTATTTGTTCTGATTGATTCTTATGATGTCGAAGACTTAAATTAAATCCTATAATGTCTAGGTGGCAATTTACATGTACAAGTTTTTTCTATTGATTCAAGTGAATAGAAAAGAAAAGAAAAACATCATTCAAGGAAAATTTTCCATTTGTGTAAGGGTAGTATAGACACAAAGATTTTCTTTCAAAACTTGTAACAAAATAATATTAAAAATTTTCATATGATAAGAATCTATTCCTTGGTTTCAATATGAGATCCAAATTTAATACATCTTTCACTCATAACCTTATAAACTATAGGTCTGAAGAAAATAGAGAATTATAAATATTATTTGTGTTCTTGGTTTCTATGTTGTTGAGCATGCATTGGAAAATAGATCTACTACAATACATAAGCCATATTTGTGGGTAGATTGTGATTTTATCAAAAGAAAACATGAACTCTCATAAGATACAAACCATAGAAAAATACTTAAAAATATACATCGATGGATGGTCTAAAACAAGAAATAAATACATTGATAGTTTCATCCTAAGGAAAACTTATTGAGTAAAGAGAAGTATGGAATGATCAGTGATGCATATAAGTGTAGAGACACATCAAATATTAAAGTTGTTGTTTCCTGGTTAAGGGTTTGTTCATAGTCTCTAGGAAACTTTGGTATATATATGGATGGGGATCTCATCCCATACCTACAACTTATGGTTATTATGCTTTCACATAATAGAGCTCTTTTATTTTACACTCGACATAATCATTTATTCTCGTTCTTAATATATGATGTTGTAAATGCTCCTTCAAACTCCTCAATTAACTATTTAAAAAACAAGGATTTCTCTTCCATGGGAACAATAGACTTAAATAACTATTGTATTAGATTGTACACATGCACTTGAAATTCTTCATAATGAACTCCAAACTTTTTGTAATGAATCATACTTAAATAATTTCAGATAACTTCCTAAGGAGGTGAAAACACATTCCAAACTGTCTTAAATGAATCTACACCTTTCACATATCTTACAAATATTATTGTTAACTTAGGTTTGATGATACAAGTAATTCAAGAAAATAAGTAAATAAATTCAATTCACACATAGTAAATGATTAGCACAACCTAATTTCCTTTGATACAACATCAAATATTAGGATATTAGGATACTAATCATTATAATTAAATTATAAAATAAAATAAAATAATAATTATAAAAGCATATTTTTAATAAATTACACAAAATATACATAAAGTATGGGAAAACCTTTCTAGGTTAAAAAACTTCATAAAGCATAAATTTATTATAAAAAACTTATAAAATTATCCATAAAGTAGAGACAAAACCTAGGGATATCAACTCTCCTCACTTCCACATGGCTAATAATACCTCTTGTGCATAGTGATAAAATACATTATAAATCTTCAAAATCCATATCTTTCTTCATGGGAGAGAAGATTCTTAATTATAAGAGAACTGAGTGGAAAATAATTGAAAGGGTATTAGTCACACCAATTCAAAACTATCATTTATAATTAATAATATAATAGTTTATTAGATTATTAATTGTTAAATGGTATATATACTTTATAAAATGTATAATAATCATAAGATTTAACCTTATATTAGAAAAATATATAAATATTATAAGGGTATCACCTCTAATAACATTATGTTCTAATAGTTTTTCTCTTGAAAATGTTTCCCCCATGTAACCCACTATGTTATGATATATTTATTTTGTGCTTATTTTATTGTAGTTATATGGTTAATTTAAAACAATTTTTTGTATTGCATGAATGGATTTAAAACAATTTAGAGCTCGATGGTTGGACTTGTAATTCAAGTTATGTAAGGACACGTTTCCACTTGATACCATTTTTTATGTTGTCAAATTTGCAAATAACTACACTCTACAGCCATAGAATGAGGTGCAATCACATTATTACAACTCCACATAGGTTGCTACATTTGTGCATATAACATTCATTCATACAAGTGACAATATAGAGGATGCCAAGAAGATCTTAAATGAGTGTAATTTTTGTATCAATGATGATTTTACACATTTTACAGAGTTTGTGCAAGGTTCTTTCAAATTTTCTACTGTGATTTGTCTAGAAGGGGCACACCATTCCATCAACATATCATATGGTCAAATAATTGTGCATCACAATTCAAGAACTCGTGGATGTTCTATTGGTTGAGTAAGATACATAACATCACTAGTGTTTAGCATATGTGGAATTTTTGTGAGGCCAGGCATGGAAAGGGGGAGCATGATGGTGTAGGAGCATGTATGAAAGGAACCTTAGTGTGAGAAGAGTTGAAGTACAAAGACAATGCAAAGTTGTCAGATGTGAAATCTATTGTTGATGGTGTAACACTACAATGGGTCTAGGTAATGAAGGTAAGTCTACAATTCATTTTTTTTTTTGTTGGTATATGATACTAACATTACAAAATATGATGATTGTTGTACATTGAAAAGATCAAGTGGACTACACTCTTATAGAAGCTCTAATATAGGTTCATAGATTATTCATACACAAAAGATGGTATGCTTTTGTTCCTCATGTAGAAATAAAGCTTGAAATGAGTGTGATTCAAAAGAGTGGGTTGATGAATGGTGTACAAGAAGTCTAAGCCCACTTGAGACGTATCGACTCCCAATAGCACTACAAATTAAAAAGATGGAACCATTAGTTGAATTTGACTACATATCAGATCTAGTTCAACTAGGTGATATATCTACATGCATAGTTTAAGAAATTCCTAATTTTATCTTATTTTCTAGTTTTTTGTAATGTTGATTAAATTCATCTAATTGGATGCACATATCAATGCAAGACATGTTTATGTAGTTATTGCAGATGAAGAAAATGAAGAGGGAACATAATTTTACTCGTATCATTGTGTTGAGGGAAAAAAGAAATCGGAGGCCCCTATTATAGATGGAGAAAACATTGAGTATCCTACAAGGTTAGTGGTTACATTAAGTTGGAACATGGACTAGAAGATACCCAATTAAGAATTATGAAGTGTGGTTGTTTGAGGACTTTGACATGCATCAAAAGATGCTTCATTACTCTAACCTTGTTTTGGAATCAAATTTCCATTTGATAAACTATGGGGGTAGACCATTAAACAAGAACTTGTGGAAGCTTTGTGAGTCTAACCATGAGGAAATACTTGACACAATAAAGAGTAGAGAAGATTCGTATGGTTCCTTGGATTGATTGTAAATAAAAAAAATTGTAAAGTCCATTAGCTATATTGCCAAAGTTGGGAATTTCTCTTGAATCTACCTTAGTTTTTTAGTTGTAGGTCAAAGGCTAAGGTTCGGGTTGCCAAAGCTTTCTTGAGCCTAAAACCCAAAGCAAAAAGTGGCTTAAGGATTCTAGCTTTAAGGAACGGGTACCTATTTTAAAATAGGAACCCATTTTGAAATAGAAACGGGTACCCATTTCTAATTTTCCTGCTTGTATGAATCGACAGTTGATTTTTTTAAAAAATAAATATCTTTTCGAAACAGGTACCCGTTTCTAAATGGGTACCCATTTATAGCAGGTACCCGAAGCGGAATGGGTGCACATTTGAATTTAATCTCAACAACCCATTCCTAAACAAGTACCTATTTTTTCAAAACGAGTACTCATTCCTTTCAAAAATTTCTTTTTGGTTGAAACTTCCCCTTTTCATGGACCCAACTTCTTGCTTTTACCCCATCATCATCTTACATCAACATCTATGCTTAGCAATAAGACCCATGCTAAGATAGGAGTGCATTTGAGGGTAATTATAAGATAGGTAGGCTTTAAATAATAGCCACCAATTATAGAATAAGCATATAGTATATTATTTAAATATTTCTTTATTATTTTTATCTCCTTATTGAAATATGTGTTCTTGAAAATGAAAGAAGTTGTTCACTTATTTAGTAATTCTAATCAAATAAAAAACTCTTTCTTACTTCACATTATCACTTTGGGAGCCATAACACATCATTTCATCATTATCATATATCAATAGATATGCTTAGCAATAAGACCTGTGGTAAGCTAGGAGTGTGTTTGAGGGTAATAGTAAGAAGGGAAGGCTTTAAATAATATAGCCAACAATTTTAAAATAATAAGCATATAGTATTATTTTTATCTCTCATTTTACCTCCTTATTGAAAGATGTGTTCTTGAAAAGGAAAGATTATTTTCACTTATTTAGTAATTCTAATCAAATGAAATATGCTTTCTTACTTCACATTATCACTTTGGAGAGCCATAACATATCATTTCATCATCATCTTACATTAAAATATATGCTTAGCAGTAAGACCTGTGGTAAGCCATGAGAGCGTTTGAGGGAAATAGTAAGATGGGAAGGCTTTAAATAATAGCCACCAATTAAATAATAAGCATATAGCATATTATTTATCTCTCTTTCTTATGTTATCTCCTTATTGAAATATGTGTTCTTGAAAATGAAAGAAGATGTTCACTTATTTAGTAATTCTAAGAAAATGAAACACTCTTTGTACATCATATTATCACTTTGGGAGATCCATAGCACATCATTTCATCATCATCTTACATCAAGATCTAGGCTTAACAGTAAAACCCATGGTAAGACACAAGTGTGTTTGAGGGAAATAGTAAGAAAGGAAGGATTTAAATAATTTAGAAAATAATTTTAAAGATATTAAGCATATAGTATATTATTTCTCTCTCTTATGTTATCTCCTTATTGAAATATGTGTTTTTGAAAATGAAAGAAGTTCACTTAAGTATTTAGTAAGAATTAATCAATTGAAACACTCTTTCTTACTTCACATTATCACTTTGGGAGAGTCATAACACATCATTTCATCTTCTTACATCAACATCTATGCTTAGAAATAAGACCCATGGTAAGCCAGGAGTGCATTTGAGGGGATTAGTAAAACGTTCCAGGCTTTAAATAATAGCCACTAATTAAAGAATAAGCATGTAGTATATTATTTCTTTCTCTTTCTTATTGTATCTCCTTATTGAAATATATGCTTTAAAATGATAGATGTTGTTCACTTATTTTATAATTCTAATCAAATGAAACACTCTTTCTTAGTTCACATTATCACTTTGGGAGAGCCATAACACATCATTTTATCATCATCTTACATCAACATCTATAATTAGTAGTAAGACCCATGATAAGTCAAGAGTGTGTTTGAGGGTAATACTAATGTGGGTAGGCTTTAAATAATAACTTCACCAATTAAAGAATGAGCATATCTAGTATATTATTCCTCACTTTCTTATTTTATCTCCTTATAAAATATGTGTTCTTAAAAAATGAAAGAATTTTTTCACTTATTAAGTGATTTTAATCAAATAAAATACTCTTTCTTACTTCACATTATCACTTTGGGAGAGTCATAACACATCATTTCATCATCTTCTTACATCAACATCTATGCTTAGCAATAAGACCCATGGTAAGCCAAGAGCACATTTAAGGGGATTAGTAAAATGTTCCAAGCTTTAAATAATAGCCACTAATTAAAGAATAAGCATATAGTATATTATTTCTTTCTCTTTCTTATTGTATCTCCTTATTGAAATATATGCTTTAAAATGATAGAAGTTGTTCACTTATTTTATAATTCTAATCAAATGAAACACTCTTCTGTAATTCACATTATCACTTTGGGAGAGCCATAACACATCATTTTATCATCATCTTACATCAACATCTATAATTAGTAGTAAGACCCATGATAAGTCAAGACTGTGTTTGAGGGTAATAGTAATTTGGGTAGGCTTTAAATAATAGCCACCAATTAAAGAATTAGCATATCTAGTACATTATTCCTCACTTTTTTATTTTATCTCTTTATAAAATATGTGTTCTTAAAAATGAAAGAAGTTTTTCACTTATTAAGTAATTTTAATCAAATAAAACACTCTTTCTTAGTTCACATTATCACTTTGGGAGAGTCATAAGGGTAAAAGCACAAAGTTATGTCACACTTTCGGTCAAATAAATAGTTTCGAGTGAAATATTTTCGGTCGGAAAGGTTTCAGCCGACTAGGTTTCGATCGAAACCACGTGGCCTATTACATGGCACACAGGTTTCGCTCGAATCCCAAAAAAAAAAAAATTTCCTTTCCCCTCTTTGAAATTGGCTTTGAAATTGGATTTTTTAATGTGCGGGGTTTCTATAGAAAGGGTTTCGGTAGAAACAGTTTCTATAGAAAGGGTTTCAGTGAAACCCTTTCTCTAGAAACTATTTCTACCAAAACTGTCTATGTGGCATCCTAGTTGGCACCAAACTCGGCATTTTTTAGAATTTTCTGAAACTTTCAACTTTAGCTAAGTATTTCTTTAGTCGGAATGATGTTTTTTCAAAAAATAAAAATACCCTTTTGTAGATCTTGGAGTAGTGAATCCAAATATGTATTTTTTTAATATTTTGATTAGTTTTAATATATTTTATGTTTAAAATAATGCAAGTAGGTTGTTAAAATTAAAAAAGAGACTGATTAGAAATTAAAAAATATAGTAAAACATATTAATTTTTTTTTAAAATTATATGGGGAACAAGAGGAGAGAGTCTCTTTCAAAAGAGTATAATTTTTTTTTGAAAATGATTAAAAAAATTGACAATAGTTGACATCCCGTGAAAACTATCAAATTCTGACAAGTCTGACTTTAAAACGTTATTACGAGAAAAATGTACATCAAATTTTTATTTTTTTTCCATGCACAAGATATTGAAGTTATCTATTTGGGGGAAAAAAATTAGGGAGAAATGAGGTTTTTTTCAATTTGTTCTTTAACGTCCCGTGAAGTCGTTCTTTTCTGAAATTTTCAACATTCCAAAATCTGTCCTTAAATTGATAAAAACATAGTGAAAACATTTATTTTTAATTTTGAAAAATTATAGGAATAAACTTCATCAAAAGTTCTACATTTCATTAGTTTGCACCATTTTTAAATTCAAAACATAAAGACCACTTTTATGTGGTCGAAGTTCAGAATTTTTTTTGTTGTTGGCCGATTCCTTTATAAAGTGTGACACAGGTTTGTGCTTTTACCCATAACACATCATTTCATCATCGTCTTACTTCGACATCTATGCTTAATAGTTTCAATATTTTTTGAATGTAATCCCTACATAAATAGCATAGTTCACAATATTCTTTATAGCCTAATTAAAGATAAAATTAAAGAGATAAATTTATATTTAGTTTTTATCCAACTTCCTATCACTTGGACTCAACCCTCAACTTCTTCCACTCTATTACCCCTTACTACCTAAGAAAAATAATTCATATAATTTCCCTCTCTTCCCATAATATAAAACAATATCTCTCCTTTTCCTTTAATACTAAATATTTGATATAAACTAATGTGCTATAATGTATTACCTATTGAATGATCCCCAAATACATTATGTAGTAATGAGACTAGCTATTGTTTTTTTTGTGAATTCAAAATTTCTTTGTCATGTGTGGCTAAGACCCTAGATATGAAACCATTTTGCGTTTCCTATCACTTCTATTTTATTTTTTTATACTATTTTTTTAGTGTTATTGATTTTCATGATTTAAATTTATTCATAAAATTTGATACTCAAATTTTCTTTTTAGAATATTCTTTTAGATTGAAATAAACTTATTTTTATTTTATTTATTATTTTTGGACCTTAACTTAAGTGTCTACACTATAAGGATGTCAAATTATTCTATAAGACCTACTTGGGTACTTATTTTTCCCTTGGAAAGAGTTTCGGTTTTGAATATGGATAGATTAAGTATGAGTAAGTTCAAGATAGCCCTTCTAATTTTCCAAGAGGAAAGACAAGATAATTATACTCCATTTCGCCATACTTCAACATGATGAGCACGTATGGGTTCACATGGGAGGCATCAATTATATTTAAGTTTTGTAAGAGGGGTTTTAGCTTAGGTTAGTGGAGTGTTAAGTAGATCCATCCCAATGTATGTGAGGGATTTACATGGCACTCCCTTTCAAAACCCCTTCTCTAGATTTGGAAGGGATACCCCTTCATCTTTGAAAATTCACTTGAGATTTTTGGTGAGAGTTGGAGAGTTTGGAGAGCTATTGGATTGTAAGTGACTCTTGTATGTGAAAAGAAGAGTCTTAAAAGGATAAAGAAGACTTTATTCAATCTTTAATATTATCTTAAAGAGGTTGGATTTCTTCATTATTTATTTTTTTATTTTTTCATTTATGTATTTTATTGATACGAGAAACAAGTATTTGACATGTTTTTTATTTAATTTTTTCATGTTCTTATATTTAAAATATTAATAAATTTTTAGGTGGTTTTTTTAATTATGAGAGTATATGGAAACAATGATGGAACTATTGATGTGTTAGACACCCAAAAATATATTTACTAATGATTTGAGACCCATCTTTTTTCTTTCCCATGCTTGTGATATCTCTTAGATCCCTGTGATTTTTAACCAAAGATTTGGTTCTTTGTGTAAAAACTCATTCCTTGAGATCATTTTTATTGTGTTTGTTAGTAAATTCTTGAGAATATGTGTTTACATGTATATTTGTTCCAAGATAGTCTTCATAACTAGGGGATTAATGTTTCTCTATGCCACCATATAGTAGAGAGGTTAGGATATCCTATTGACGTCATTCTTTTAGAGCTCATTTTAGAGATGTAGATTGAACTTGGAAAGTTGTACATATTGTAATTTGTATACTTAATTCCTTTCTACTAAGCTTAAATTGTAAAATGATGAACTTGTAGTGTAGTTTGAGTTTAATATTGAAAGAATATTAAGATCTTCATTTTTATAAGGTCTAATTTTTTTGAAAATTTGAAAATAGGAATTTATTAACACTTCATATTTTTTTGTTAAAAAGTAGTTCATGAAATAAAAGTGAACTTGAAAAATGTTGTTAGGTGATTTAAAAATGGCATAGAACTCATATTATGGGTTATTTCGTTTTATTTTAAAGTTAGAGTGGTATTTATATTTTGGAAAAAAGAAAAAAAAAATCTATTGAATATTGGATTAGATTTTAAATTAACTTGGAATAATTTAGATTTTTTTTCTTGGATTTATTTTTTGTGAAAATATGAAAGTATTTTTTTTTATTTTTATACTATGACCTAGTTTTATTGAACCATGGTAGAATTTATTGCAAATTTGTCACAACAAGACTAATGCAATAGTGATCCAAGGAAAATTAGTGGAGAAAATTATTTTTTAAACTAAAATTCAAACTTTAGTAGTAGAAACCCTTGTATAGTGGTTGTGGCCCATACCCATAAAGACCTTAGATTTTAGTTAGAACCCTTGTATTCTATTTTTTGGTGTTCTTTAATGCTTACAAGACATGAGTTTGTATTTAACATCTAGATATTTAGGTATCCTCTTTATGTTTCTTGTACCTTATGCTATTGAATAAATTATGCTACCAAGGAAACAAATCTATGTGTTGTATAATCAATGAATGCCTCAATGATCTTAGCCTGGAAGTTATCTCTACCTAAAATTTCTTAAGCTCATGTGGTGGAATAGAAAAAAAAAAAAATCTCTCCCTCCATCTACCTTACCTTATTTCCCCGTTTGAAAGTGTGTCCTTGAGATTGAAAGGAATGTTATTAAAATTTATTAATAGAAAGTAAAAGCAATTTTAATTCCTTCTTATTGAATTTATTTCAAATATTTAAAAATGAAATATTATATATGAAATACAATCCATTTCTATGTTCTCTCCCTATCATACTCAAGACAAATAGAAGATTTTAAATAATAGCCACCAATTAAAGAATGAGAATATTGTATATCATTTATCTCTCTCTCTTTCTTATTTTATCTCCTTACTGAAATATGTGTTCTTGAAAATCAAATAAGTTGTTCACTTGTTTAGTAATTGTAATCAAATCAAACACCCTTTCTTAATTCATATTATCACTTTGGGAGAACAACCACCAATTAAAGAATAAGCTATATTATATTATTTCTCTCTCTTTCTTAGTTTATCTCCTTATTGAAATATGTGTTCTTTAAAATAAAATAAGTTGCTTCTTATATTTGACCCTTGCAAGAATGGTATTAAATTGGGTCTTAGGGATTTGACTAAAGGGGAAGATCCTTTTCTAGAAAAATCCTTAAAAGTGTTCATCACTAATGTTATTTTTTAGATTCACAATCCAAAAGGTAATGCAAATTGGTTTTTAGGCAATCAAAAATTTACAAGTCATTTTTTATATGTAGAGGTTGAAATGAGTAGTTGGGTTCACTTCTACTAGTGCAAAGTTTAATTTAATAGGTGCATATTTGATCTAGACTAAAATAGATGCTAGTTAACCATCTATTAGAGCATTGTAGAACTAGCTCTAATATGGCACATGTTATATTGTTATGAAATAATTGACCGTCAAACATTATCAAGTCTCACTTGAAGCTAAGTTTCAATCCCTTTCTATAATTTTGAAAAACATGCTTAAATACCAATAGTCTCAACTCTTTAATCTAAATTTAGTTACTTAAAGTAAATTTATTATTTTATCAAGAAATATTTTGACATTTAAAAACAAAATTTGAGTTTTTAATGTTAAAAAAAGATCATTTTTAAAATTTGATTTGGGAGTATAAGTTTAAGTTGATACTTTTTCAAGTAAGAGCAGGATCAAGGCCCCCATTCTATCAAAATCACATAGAGTACAATATCAACCTCATTCCTTATGGTTCAAGGGCCTTGCACTTACAAGACATAGTGAATTTATCCAAAGCCATTCAACTTTGTAACAAACTGAAAAAATTGACAAAATATTTGTATATTAAAAATATGATAATTTCATAGACATATATATTTGTATATTAAAAATATGATAATTTCATATATATATATATATGATTGTCACCAAAGAGATTCTAGGATGAGATATAGGAGAATAAGTCTAAGTTGATACTTCTTCAACTAAGAGTCAAAGATTAAGGGAGTCCATCCAGTTTTACCAAATTCACATATGACACAATCTCAACCTCATCCTCATCCCTTATGATTCAAAGACCTTGCACTTAATAAGACTTAGTCCTTAGTAGAGTCATTCAGAACCATTCAACTTTCTTAACAAACAAAGAAATCGATAAAAAACATTTTTATATTAAAAATATGATAAATTCATTGTCTTCCAGAGAGATTCTATCATGAATATATATTGTATTTTATAAGAAGACTAATAGCGTTGTGCTTGTCCACAAAACAAAACACTGAGATCTAAGAGAATCGCCAAATTGGGTTATAAAAATCCATGAGCTAAGATCCTTGATGCTATAAAAATTGGAAAAGAACATGCACCCCAGGGAAAGGGAAAGGTACGTTTACGGTCAGCACTAAGAACAAGCGGTATTTAAAAAGCAAAAGCAAGGTTAAATAAGTTTTGTCGACAGAAAATGGGCTGTTCCACTATGAAAAGACGATCCCACTGCGTAATATCATGATTATATCCACTATAATTCCAACTCACCAACGATTAACCATTACCCAAATGTAATACCAAATAGTCGTCCACGCCATGCGCGCCATTATTTTATTGGCAGTTCCATAAAGCATTCCCCCAATTACGTCCCCTGTCATTGGCCATTACCAGGCACTGCCACCACTATACTGCTTCAAGTTTTCAACCCACTACCAACTAATTCTCTTTCTTTCTATATCCCCATAGCTCATGGGGGGTCCACAACGCCATCGCCAACTTAGATGAGAATAAAGAGAAGTACAAGAAAGAGCAGAAGGTCGCCGGGAACAGCGAAGTGCAACTGTTTGCATGAAAAAGGAAACAGTCACCTGCACAATCGACGTCGTTATCGCGTGCGTTGTCGGCTTTTTGTTTCTTCTCGGAATATGCCCACACTTTTCACTCTTTTTAATTCCAGTCTCATTCTCTCTATCTCTCTCTCTTAATAACCCATTCTTTCTTCAAATCGCTCGCTAACTATCCAGGGATTAAAAAACATGCAATTGGCATGAAAATCTATTGCGAGCCTACGTTTAAAACGCAATTCCTTTTGAGTATATAAAATATTCACCGAGCATGTCATGGGTGCAAACGACTATGACAGTGGCGTGAAATACGAGAATTCAGTTGGGTGTAGCTGTTATATTATTGTTAAGAGAAGAGGCAGGCTTATATTTTATAGTAGTGGTCACTGTGTGTGGTGAGAGACTCGTACATAAAGCAGTGTTGATGCGAGAGGCACCCATTTTCGTTTGTGTTGTGCTCGGAAGGCAAGGGAGGGGAAGAAATGGTGAAGTTTTCGAAGCAACTGGAGGCCCAGTTGATCCCCGAATGGAAAGGAGCATTCGTCAATTATTGGGAATTGAAGAAGGATATCAAGAAGATGAAGCTTATGCGTAAGAAGGCGGCTGGATGCAGAAATCATCATGATGGTGATGAGCAAGGATCCATGTTTAGTATCTTTGGCTACACATCCGACTCCATTGGAGATTACTTCAAGAATAGAACCAGGGCATGGATGACTAGAGGAACGGATCCCCATGTAATCCAGGTGGGCAACCCATTTTAATATTAAATTAATGTGACCGGGACTGTTCTTTTTTTTGTTTTGTGTTTATTTTGTCTGTGGCATTCATTATTGTCTCATAATACCATGAAAAGCAACTAACAGTCTGAACACGCTGTTTTAGAATCATTGTACCTTGCAAATAGGGAGCTTTTTGTTTTTTCCATTGTGTGTTTAAGCACTGCAGCATGTTCACGGACAATTTGCTCGTAAAAATCTCAAACTCTCCTGTTTTGCTTACCTTCAATAGTAAATAAGAAACCCATTTGGAATAGAACGTTTGCCAAACTTATAAGCATTACAGGGAAATCATGAATCTCATTTGGAAAAGTATAGACAGTCCACATGCCATGGTTAGGGCCTCACTTAAGCAGGCTGCACCATTGTGAGCAAGGTTGATAAGTTAGCGCATGGATTCAAAGTGTATGTTTTCCATTCGACATTTAAGATCACTGTCAAGGTTGATAAGATAGTACATGGATTCAAAGTGTATGTTTTTCATTCGATATTTAGGATTACATTCAAGGTTTGATAAGATAGCACATGGATTAAAAGTATATATTTTTCATTAGACATTTAGGATCACATTCAATGATCCATCATCAATGAGTTAAGTAATAGTAAAGTTTAACTGTGACAGGTCTTTTGAGAGATTACAGACAATAAAATAGCCAATGAAGGTATGAATTTCAGGCTATTGAGATTTAATATGGAAATAAACTATATCCACAGATTATGTCACACAAATTCTTCAAGTTGGGTATAATTTCCTCATAGAAAACGTTTGGAACGATTTTCTGTAAAATCTTTAAGGGCCATTGTCCGTAACTCCAGTATTTTCAGTCACATCAACAGATACTTGTGATGTAATGGCGTCCATTACAAAGATGACTACGGTGCTTAAAGGACAATGAAAAGACAACACAAAAAATTCCCACTTTAATCTATAGCAAAACCCTAGCAGCCAATAAGTTTCTCCTAAACTTGATTATTTAACACTCATTTCTAATATGTCTCCAATCTTATTTTTTCAATTCAAACGTTAATATACAAACATGCTGTTTTGAATACTTGAAATTTGTTTAATACTAAAACCAAACATGAGTGTAACCGCTGGTTTCAATGAACTAAACCATATTTCCTTAATCTTTTTTCTTTGAGAAAACGTTACTATAGAAACTCCATATGCTTGAGGAATTGTTGGCATTAAATTCTATTTAATTCTATAATAAACTCCTAAACGTTACTATAGAAACTCCATATGCTTGAGGGATTGTTGGCATTAAATTCTATTGAATTCTATAATAAACTCCTAAACGTTACTATAGAAACTCCATATGCTTGAGGGATTGTTGGCATTAAATTCTATTGAATTCTATAATAAACTCCTAAACGTTACTATAGCATGCTTGTTGGCATTAAATTCTATAATAAGCTCCTAAACACATTTGTATTCATTTTGATTGCTCATATCTTTGTTGGGCGTACATACTAAAGATCGTTCATGGCGTATTTGGGAACACCCAGTTGTTGCTATTCATTCCTTTGAGTTTTGGAAAACTGATTTTTGTGTTATGATGTTCCATTTATCAGGTACGTGAGCGAGGAGAAGATGTTTATGAAACAGAGTTGGTGCAGTTGCTTGAAGAAGCAGATGCAGAGGCAACAAAGACCTTTTTTGCAAGGCTGGATGCACAACTCAACAAAGTCAATCAGTTTTACAGAAGTAAGGAGACCGAGTTTTTGGAAAGGGGAGAAACCTTGAAACAACAAATGGAGATTCTCATCCAGTTCAAAGCAAGTCGATCCTTTGCGAGCAATTCGCCCTCTTCTACACCACTGCAAGGTCTACCACGCTCTTTACATTGTTTGTTATTTAGAACTTTTTTGTGCCTCCTCCATCTTAAATTGCTGATAAAGAATGAATGAATGTTTGAGCAGGCATGGTAACGGATTCAAGTGAGATGGAGGGAGAGGTAGGATGTGAGGAGGTGAATGAGGAAATAATAGGTGCTTTGGAGAAGAAAGGTGTCAAGTTTGTTGATTCGCCACGGTGCAATCGATGGTGGAGAAGTAAGAAGGAGAAAGCCAAATGCTGTTCAGTGAGGGGAAAACACATGCGAGTGGATATTCCTGCTAACACGCCCTCGCGAACCATTTCTGCCATTACGCAGGTGGTTTGGGAAGACTTCATAACCCAGTCAAATGCTACGTCGGGGGGTGCCACGCCCATCACTAGCAAGAAAATCCAAACGGCCGAAAAAATCATTCGAAGAGCTTTTGTGGAGCTCTACCGAGGACTTGGTTTACTCAAAACCTATAGGTATTATTCTATTCAAGTATCCATATCACTTTACGTAAGTATCCAGATCACTTTACTTGAGTATCCATCAAATAGTTATTTTATATTTTATTTTTATTAAAAATAAATAGATATTACTAAAAAATTATCTTTGACTATTACATGATATTTAAGAATATTTTACTTAAATATTTATCAAATAGTCAATTGTAATTTTATATTTTAGATATTAATCAAATTATATCTTTAATATTTTTAATTTATTGTTTAAAGTTTAACTTTACAATGATGTTTAAGAATAGTCTTAATCTATTGTTTAAAGTTCAAATCATTTTATAATTCTCATCTCATTATTTTTTATTTATGTAGTTCCTTGAACATGGTTGCGTTCGGAATTAAAAATAAATAGATATTAGTAAAAAATTATCTTTGACTATTACATGATATTTAAGAATATTTTACTTAAATATCTATCAAATAGTCAATTGTAATTTTTATATTTTAGATATTAGTCAAATTATATCTTTAATATTCTTAATTTATTGTTTAAAGTTTAACTTTACAATGATGTTTAAGAATAGTCTTAATCTATTGTTTAAAGTTCAACTCATTTTATAATTCTCATCTCATTATTTTTTATTTATGCAGTTCCTTGAACATGGTTGCGTTCGGAAAAATATTGAAGAAGTTTGATAAGGTACATTATAAGTCATCTTTTCTATCTAAATCTTTGGTCTTTTTAAGAATTGCAAATATCTTTATGTGGCTTCTTATATCTATTCACAAGAAGTCTATATATGAAGCATTGAGATTGACACAAATATTGTAAAATTCAAAAGCTTGAGAATTATTATATAATTATTAAAAATAAAATATATTTGCTAATGTTATAGGGTTATAGTTTGATTAATGAGAATAGTGTGTCATGTTATCTATTAATATATAAATTTCTCCATTTTATTTTCTAATTTAAATTCATGCTTACTATTGACCTTTTAAGTACCACTACCTAAAGAGTTTTAATATAATAGAGTGTCTCATTCTAAAGCTAAATAAAAATTTAATCATGTTTGGACCACTAATTAAAGTTATTTTAAATATATTTAATATTTTATGTAACCTTAAACACCCAAAAAATGATGTGACTATTATTTTTTATTTTTATTAGTTCTATTTTCCTTCTCATTAATATATTCTACTATAAATTGATTTGTGAGATCAAATTTAGATATGTATCTTCCACTAGTGAGTATATATTCCTTCATAACTTGAGGTTGGGAAAGATCCATATTATAACATCCCTAAATATATTGAATAATAGCCTGTTCAATAGCACTTTCATGCAATATTTATTTGTCACTTGATCTATTAGCAAATATTTAAAGATCACCTAGTTCCTTATAGTGACTAGTCAACTCTTGAAAGAGGATAGGATGGGGTTATATTGTATAAGGGAACCCTCTCCAAGTCCAACATCAACTATGCCCATTTCACTAATTAGGACATAATAACCAAAAAATCCAACATTAGGAAGGACAATCACAATGGTTAGACAAAGGTTCATTTGAGAACAAAGTTATTTAATTCATTTTGTTGAAGTAGAATAATCAATTATTCTAAAGGGGTTTTCAATAGTGTACGCATTTAGTTCTTTGACGTGACTATCTATTTCTTGAGATAACAAATAACAAAACTTAGTAATATGAATTACTTCTCCATGAATTATGTGTTAGTCAAGAATATGATAAGATATAAATAAATAAAAATTATCTTGTTAATAGATTAATCCTTGTGATGATGACTATATCTTTCAACTTAAATTTTTGTTGCAAATTCCTTCACTTAGAGAGAAAATAAGAAGAATGGTTCAAATAGTATTACACGTAATTTCCTTGAAATTTTGGCATGTGGGACACACTTTTTGGAGGGTCCTCTCAATAAATATATTTTTTCCATCTAAATTTCCTCTCAATATGTGAAAAATGATTTGGAATACATTTACACTAACTTGCAACTTGAAATTTCATCTTCATCCTTGCATACATGTGACTTTGGTTGATGGATACCCTTTAGCCCTTGGGTTTAAGCCAAAGGAGGGGTAATTTTTCATACACTTAGATGCCTACAAGATTTTAAAAGCATCAAGGTGTTCATTCTCTAAATACTTTAATTTAACCTTCAATTTATTTATGTCCTGAAATTTTAAACCTCCAATTGTTGAAAGGTGTGAATTGATGTAATTCATGTAACATTTAATTCTACAATATTGAAAAAAAAAATAGTAACATAACAAACTTAATCTTAAGTATGGCTCATATATGAAAAAGAGTATTACTATTTTAGGACAACATAGACTCATATATTTGGGATAAACTAATAAGAAATCATGATGATGGTGACAATAAAATTATGCATTCATGAAACCTATTCATTTAATCATTTGAACATATGGATTAATGTCAAAGACAACTTTAGATCACAACAATTTTGTGTGAAAGAAACCAAACACTTTGAGATCCAAAATTAGATTATACGAGGGATAGGACCTAAATGTGCATCTCTTTACACTTATTAAAATATAATATCACTTCTTCCCTATGCACTCAACCAATTCATAACTTTTATTTCTTGCTAATAACCTATTGTCACTAATTGTTAAGAGGTAATGTGATATTTATGCACACATTTTTTCATAATATGAGATTAAAAATATAGACATTTTCATGATATGAGATTAAAAATATAAATATTTTTACATCATGAAGAGATTGATAGGAAGATCAAACAGAAATAACTATTGATCCAATATTTTGCTTCAATAAATACATGATACAATATAACAACAAATTTCTAAAATTTAGATACTTAAAATATTATATTGAATTTTCTCAAAATAAAATTCCCTAATTATAACCTCTTCTACTATCAAAACTATTTCAAAATGAAATAAAATTATACTTTAAATTCCACTAACACTATATATTTTATCACACATCTATAACTCAAAAAGTCAATAATACTAAATATTTTTCTTTTGCACATGATAATTTATCTTCTATTCTCTCCTAAATATAGGCATTGGTTAGGGCAATAAGTTTATAAAAAAAAAATTATTTCCATGAAAATCAAGTAGGAAGAAATAAACATTAGTTTTTTTTTTTAAATTCATATCTCAAACAAGTAATAGTTTGAATATTTTTGGATTTGATTGTGTAAACTTTTTTCATCAATATTTTGGATCACATTTCAGGTTCTTCTATTTAACTAGTATGGTTTTCTATTCACCTTACATTTATCTTTTCTAAAAATTACAAAATTAAATCTAAATATATTCAAACTATAGAATTTTTATATAATTAAACAATTTATCAATTAGATTTAGTTAAAATCAATGGACAAAAAATAGCTTCTATTACTTGCATACAAAATTATATGTGGTTTTGAAAAAAAATTATCTAAGGATTATCGATATTTTGTTGGGTTCTGGATTTATTCCAGGTAAGCGACCAACAAGTTGCTCCCGTCTATCTCAAAGCTGTCGAGAGGTCGTACTTCAACAGTTCTGATAAGGTATGACTGGAAATTTTGTATTAAGCAAATGGTAATATAGATCATAGGGATAGATATGTTAAACTGGAATTCAAATATTCGCATTCTTGGTAACAGATCTCATGGTAGCATATGCGCAGGTGGTGAAACTTGCAGACGAAGTTGAATGTGTGTTCATTAAATATTTCACAGAGGATGACCGTAAAAAGGCCATGAAATTTCTCAGGCCAAAGCAAATCAAGGATTCTCACGCTGTAACATTTTTCATCGGTACGAATATCTTAGACAATTACCAGAGCTAAGCATTGCATTTTAATTTATGAGTAAGCAAACAGGATGGTGATAATTTAAGAAATTGTGCAGGGCTGTTCACGGGATGTTTTTTAGCTTTCTTTGTGGGTTACGCCATCCTGGCCCATTTGAGCGGAATGTACACAGATCCTACTCACTCTGGTTATATAGAAACTGTTTACCCGGTTTTCAGGTTGGACTTCATTTCTGTTTTTCATTAAGATTTTGGTTTTAACGGTATATTCTAAGTTTTGATTTGTTTAATTGGTTTATTTGAATTCTCACTAATAGATAGATCTTATTGGAGAAGCTAGTGAGATTTTAGATGACTTACTAACACAAAAAAATTGACTTGTTCACGCGATTTATTTGAATTCACACCAATAAATAGATATTGAAAAAACTAGTGTGATTTAGAATCCACCTAAACAAAACAAAACTTAAAATGTGTTGTTTAAACTTAGAGCTCGTTAAATAATTAACAGATATATATAAATCAGATTATAAGTCTTTTGGTGTATGTGTGCATGCATTTGCAGCATGTTTGCGTTGTTAAATCTGCACATATTCTTATATGGGTGCAATATCTTCATGTGGAGGAGCGCAAGAATCAACTATAGCTTCATATTTGAATTTTCGCCAAATACAGAGCTAAAGTACAGAGACGCGTTCTTAATGTGCTCAACTCTGATGACGGTGGTGGTGGGAGCCATGGTTGCCCATCTCACACTGCGGGCCAAGGGATTCTCTCCAATTGAGACCGATACGATTCCTGCTTTGTTGTTGCTGGTATATATTTCTACAATTTAACTATTCTATAACTTGCTTCAAACTTTAATTTGCATTTGAACCAACCAAATTTGTTGAAATGATTGGCAGGTTTTCGTTTCTCTGCTTTTTTGCCCTTTCAATATTGTTTATAGATCTACTCGCTTTTCCTTCCTCAAGGTTATGAGGAATATCATTCTCGCACCCTTATACAAGGTATGCTATTTTTCGTAGCGTGTTAGGTCATGATATTAATATCAAAATTCAATTGTGTAATTTGAATCAAATTTATTTATTGATCCATGAAATCAATTGATAATTGAAAGGTATGATATCAAAATTCAATTGTGTAATTTGAATCAAATTTCTTTATTGATCCATGAAATCAATTGATAACTGAAAGGTATTTTTCATTGCCTGTTAGGTTATGATACTAATATCAAGATTCAATTGCGTAATTTTTTAATCAAACTTATTTATTGACTCATGAAATCAATTGATAAGTGAAAAGTAATTTTCACACATGTTAGATTATGATATTAATATCAAGATTCATCTACGTAATTCTTGAATCAAACTTATTGACTCATATTTCATGAATAGTAGTTCACGCAAATCTATCACATAAAAATGAACGAGATATAATTGACTAATATATTATCATTGCCTGTCCTACAGGTGGTCATGACAGACTTTTTCATGGCTGACCAACTAACCAGCCAGGTTATTTTAACCACCCCAGTTGATGCTAGCATTTTATTCTGGAAATAATGTCACATTTCTTAAACATAAGCTGGATATGTTGTTTCAGGTGACACTGCTACGCCATTTAGAATTCATTGCTTGTTATTACATAGGAGGAAGTTTTCGGTCAGACGATTACGGTGCTTGCAGAAACAATAAGGTGTACAGGAATATGGCTTATGTTGTTTCATTTCTGCCATATTATTGGCGAGCATTACAGGTCTGTTTCTCCACTCTAATTAAACAGCCTGAGAAATATAAAACTTCAAATAAAAAAAACTCATGGGTGCCTCTGGTTTGGCTGTGAATAGTGTTTGAGGAGATGGGTAGAAGAAGGAGACGCAAATCATCTTGCAAATCTAGGAAAGTATGTATCCGCCATATTTGCAGCTGGAGCAAGGCTAACATACGCGACGTATCCAAATACCTGCTGGCTTATACTGGTTGTCCTTACCTCAACTATTGCAACCATATATCAACTGTATTGGGATTTTGTTAAGGACTGGGGATTGCTTAATCCCCATTCCAAGAATCCCTGGCTAAGAGACGAACTCATGCTCAAGCACAAGTCTCTATACTTCATCTCTATAGTAAGCCACACATCTCTGTAACTCTCATTACCATGAATTGAGAGTTGGGTATGGAAGTGCCCACTTAAAAGTTTTTTATTTTGGAAGAATTTATATCGATAAGTAGGAGGTGTTTTCCATCAAAAATTATGATATCTTTATCAGGATTCATCCGTATAGTTTTTCAAGTCAAATTTATTGACCCAGGTTTCATGAATAGTGGTTCAAAGAACCCACTTTTCGTGATAATGAATGGTCTACTTAGCACTCATTGCATCTACATAATGCTCACAGAGGTGAAGCATTGGGCCTTCCTGACACTACTCATGAAACATGGGTCAATGAATTTGATTCAAAAAATTACATGATTGAATTCTGACAGCAATATCATAAATTTTATTTCATTCATGAATTTGTTTTGTTAATCGATACAAGAACACAAATCTATGTTAATAAGTGTTTTTCGTGTGAAATGTAGGCATTAAATTTTGTACTTCGACTTGCATGGGTGCAAACGATCATGCATTTGAACCTTGGGAGTTATGGGTACAGAGTAATTGATTTTGTCTTGGCATCCCTTGAGGTCATCCGACGTGGTCATTGGAATTTCTACAGGTATACACTCTTTCAATTTATTAGTCAGTAGAAGTATGCAGTCAAATTGAAGGTATTAATAGATTTTGGTCCAGGTTGGAGAACGAGCATTTGAACAATGTGGGTAAGTACAGAGCCGTGAAGACAGTACCCTTGCCGTTCCGTGAGCTGGAAGTGGAGTGATGACGATCAATAAACATCAGACCGTCCCATCTAACCAAGCGAGACCTTGTGTTAATTGCTACTGGTTTGATTGTGTTACATAACCACTATTAACTGTATTTACGTACCATTTCTTTCAATGGAAGCCATGGTATTATATTACCATAGCTTTGAGACCCAAGAACTTGACTCCTGGGCAAATATAACATGGAAATTAAGATGAATAAACTTAGCCAATGAATCTGAACGGCCAATTACCATTAAGGAGTTCTATCCACTTATGTTTTTCTTCGATATTAGGAAACCCTATGTCACCCACATTAACATTGACAACTCAACACATAATTTGAATATATTCTACTTTCTTTGTAGAAAGTAGAAGGGAGAAGTCCTAGAGGGGGTGGGCATAGAAGCCCTTTTCTAGATCTCATCTGCCCTTTTTTTTCGAGAATGGATGTATATATACATAACAATTTTCAAATATAATACTATTTTGAATTGTAATATTTAAATTCTATTACAAATTTTTTATTATCTTAATATATTTAAAAAAATTATAAAAATATTTTTAAAAATTAAATAAATTATCCATACTCATAATATTTATGTTATATTTGATATGTAGTAGTAGATTTAAATAATATTTTTACAAAGATGATATTATATATATCATAAATGTTCTAAGTATTATCATATATTAAGTGATTTCTCTTAATCTTCAATTATATATATAATTGGAAATGAAGAGAAATCACTTAATAAATAAGATAATAATGATTTATGCTTTTTTTAATAATTATTAAAAATTATTAATGTTTGAAATACGATCCTCATAATTGTAGTACATTTATTTAACTCAAAACCATGGTCTTGCACATCTATACATGAAATAAACATAACATTGAAGGAAACAATGAGAGAAAAACCCTTCAAACATCATGTTCAAATATTATTTGACTTTCCTCTATCCTTCTATGGTATCAAAATAAAAGAAAGATTCTCAAAACAGCTAATTCAAATGCCAACACCTTCATCTTTGAAGTTTTGTTTGTTGTGATGAAATCACTACTTTCACCGAGAGGTGAAAATACTTTTTTGTGATTGATGATGAAATCATTACTTACCAAAAATCAACAGTTTCATCAAACTTGATTTTCTACTTGACTCTAATGCCTACACATTTTTTTCAATTATGCTCTAATATGCTCTAGGTCATCTTCAATGCTCCTCGAATAAGAATATAGTAATTTTTATCCCATACCACATTGAACTCTAGTGAACTCCTGGTTCTGAATCACTTTGATAACTTTCTTTATTGTAATGAACTCAATGAACCCAATGGTTCAACATAGTTTTAGCTACTTTTTATAATCATGTCACCTTTTAGTTCTTCTAAGTCTTCCATTAAAGTAAATACAATATTTTCCTCTTCATCCAACTATGATATTAAAAAACTACATACCCTACATTTATCATGTTATGTGGTGGGCTTCATTTAGTGTCTACAACCCATGTCATGTTTTTAGGTTCATTTGGCCCTAGCCTTGCTTTTATCCCACCCTGGGTGTCATATTGAATCTTGTGTTTTTGTATTTATTTAGCTTTTCTATGAAAGTCAAATCACTTTTCATGTAGTCATGTGTCATGATATCATTTCAAGTATTTATTTAGCATATTGCACTTGGATTATATCATGATGTGTAGATATTCATGTAATTTGCTAGCATCCACTAACATTTTAAATAAACAAACAAACATTTTTTTAATGTTCATCACCTTGTTGTAACTAAGTATGCATGGTAACTTCCCTTGGATGAAATCCAATGGCTAATTCATGAACATGCCTCTTCATATTTTAATCTATCATATTCACTCTATCTCTAATCTTGCAAACGACATTCTACTTTGAATCTTGATCATGTTCAAGTGTGAAGTACTATTTTAATAAATTCTAATATTTTTTAGTAGTTGCATATTCTAGCGTTTCTCCTCCTTGGTGCTACTCCACTCTTGAGGGAATTCTATTTGTGATTTCTAGTATGAGGTGATTTTTTTGAAACTCTCCATATGCTTTCATGTTTTTCATTGTTATCTATTGAAATCTTATTGTATTTAACTTTATTATTGGTACAAAAGGGGTTTTCCATCTCTATTTTGTATCCTCACACACATAAGGATATTAATCCTTGTAGATCTAGGATTTAATACATATGGATTTTATTTCAAAGTTGGTATTCTTAGTTCGAGACACACATAGGTTGTGTGCACACATATTTCCATTTACTACATATCACTAGCTATCAATGGAGGTGAAAAGACTGAAGTAGGGACTTGACCATTCTTGAAAAATTCCTAAGCATCCCCAACCCTCCTTGTTTATCTCAATTATAAGTTTCTTGGAGGCATTCATGCATTGAATCGGGTTTGCTATGTCTTTCATCCTTCATCTTGTTATTTTATTTTGCTCCTTTATTGAAATTAAAAACATTTCTATAAATCTTTATATTACATTTATTCATTTTTTAAATTATCTAGTACTTGTTTTATTTTCTTGCATCTCTATAGATAGAAAATTTGGAGACTTGTACAAAAATATATGTTTTTCACTTAAATTGGATGACACTATATTGTGCTAACATCCTAGTTAATGAGATTCCTTGGTCACTTTCCAAGTTCATCTATATTAAATATATTTTGTAATATGAACTCTATTTTATAGTACTTTATTTTAGTCTTCAAATATTCTTATTTTTTACCCAAATCTTTCTCTTTCTCTTAACATAGTTTAAGTAAGAAGGTAATTTTTTCTAAGTATGATTTGTCTAGTTTTCTTTTAGCTAAGCAATAACTTATTAAAAAATAAAACATAGGAATTTTTTATTTTTTAATCTTAAATCTAGATTGTAAGTAGAGAATAATCCAAACATAAACTAAAATATGGTTGAAAAAAAAAAGTATTTCCTATTTTACATTTTGGTGAACCTAATTGTTTAGTGAACCCAACTATTTAGTGAACATTTTCACATTATACAAATTTCATCTTATGTGTTGTAAATACTCATAATACTTTTATTTGATAAGTTTCACCACACAATCTCTTTATTTTAATCATGTCGTTCATGAATCTATTGTAACTATTTACAAATGTCCTCTTTGTGACACACTACCTCTCCCATTCATACAATTCTTAATTTATCTAATATATAGTTTGATCTAAATGTTACAACTATTCCTACTTTATCCAAATCTCCTCCCACTATATTTTATGATATTGAGGTAGGCTTTGATCATGAGGTTTCCCTCTATATTGAATTCAAGGCTTAGGGTTGTCAACTTGATAGGCATCTAGTAGAATTTTAAACTCACCTTAATAATGATGAGGTCATACATCACACTATAGGCCCTATTTCAAAAGCCATGCAGTTGATGTTGTACCATTATTAGAATTCCTTGATTTCTTACACATTATATATGTCATTGTTAACAATGACTCTCCTAAATTTGGGTTTATTGTTGATTAATCTTAGGATTAACATTCTAACATTACTTATAATCAAATTTCCCTCTCTCTTTTTACACCCAATGTGCACATAAATAATCATATAAATATTGCTACTTCTACTATTCAACCTAGTCATGTGGGCGCTTCTTCTAAGATGCAACATGAACCCATTTCTTCATATGGGTTTGTTCCTTCATCCAAACCTTTACCCTTCAAATTTATAACTAGTTTTCTTAGGACTTATCAACCCTTTATCTCATAGTAGTTTTCTATACTAGGAATTCTTAGTACCATTACCATCATTGTTATAATTCCTAAAGATTCACACCCATGACATTATCCAAGTGAACATTCTTTTAAAGGAAAACACAAGAACAATTCCAACATTCAATATACAACATTAACGATCACTCTACATGCTAAGTTACACACAAAGTGTCTTTTCAAGCACAAAACACACAAGAATACAAAAAAACTAACATTTATCACCACTAATCCAAGAAAGGTGGCACAAGTGTTGAAGAATTACAAATTGTGTGATGGAGTCACCATGGTGATTCTATGAGAGAATGAACCTTCAATATGATGATGATAAGGTACTAGAACTCACAACTATATTCTCTTGTGAACAAAAGGGTAGGATGAGGGGATCATATATGTTTAATACACTCCCTAAATGCAACCAAAAATTATCACAACGCTAAAGGACAACTATGCAAGAGGTTGGTAAACTAGGAGATACAATATCTTGACTAGTTAGAATGACCATTGATTTCATAAGAATGGAGTAGGATTAGGATGAAAAAATTCTACAATCCATTCCACAACAACCCTGGAATGACATCCAAACATAAGGGACAAACCTTCATAAGAGGCTACTCCACTAGGAGATACAAATCCTCATCAATATTCTGAAAAGGCATGATTTTTATGAAAAAATGGGAATAAGTCCCAATAAAGGGAACCTATCAACCAAGTTTTAAATGGGAAGTCTCAAAAAGCATAGGAGAACAACTTTTTCATATAAAGTTTCCTCAAAAATTGGTTGGAAGGGCTTATTGTCTACCAAATGGAGGGTGATAGTGAACTAAGAGAACTACAACACCCAAGGACACGAGAACGTGGGAAGGAATCTAGTGCACCATGTTCTACTCCCCAAAGTGTGTTGCATTCCTAGCATTATGGTATATACAAATTATTAGTGTTTAAAGATAGAAGTCAAATAAAAGGTTGTTTTAGGGCCCTCACTCAGGACATCATCTCAAACACTCTACTAGGTTTCTATAACATTGGAAACACCTAAAAAATACCTTTGGAAAAATAGAAAGCCAAGGTGGATAATTATGAGATCACACTCAACCTCATGGCCAAACAATATTTTTCCATTCTTTTCAAGAGAGAGGGTTTCAGAGAGTTCTTTGTAAATGAGGGAATGGATTTTTTTTTAAATAAGTCTTTTCTCTTATTCCTTTTTCCTTTCTAGTTATTTCTTCTTTTATTTTATTATCTATTTTTTCTCTCACAAAATATCATACATGCATCTCAATGCAATTCATACACTAACAACCAACATGTAGAGGAGCACCATCTCTAAATATGTGGGCAGTCTAAACACAGTCATAAAATGCATATAATCACCAATTTATAAAAAACACTAATAAATGCATAAACAATAATCTCAATAATATCTATTAATGAAAATAGTAAAGTTAAAACACCAATAAACACTCAAAGCAATATACACAAGAAAAACCCATGCATCCCATGATACATAATAAAAAATACAATGTTGATAATAGAAATATCAAGGCAAAAATGTGTAGGCATTACAAATTTTCTACCACTAGAATTGAGCTTACTCTTGGAATCCTACAAAATATAAGAACAAGGCACTCTTGGTACATAACCCTTGAAAAATAATGTATTTCACAAAATAAACCCTCTAGACACTCACCAAGTCTAGGCCTCTAAACCACAATACTATTGGGATTAGGGTGTCTCAACCTTTGCAAGTCCTAGCATTAAATTATTGGATTATTTATTTATTTTATGCCTATGTAATTATTTTATGTTTATCCTATGATGTCACTTTGTAGGATCTACCTTGGCATGTTGGAAACCTGCATGGTAGGCGACTAGGATTACATGCAACCTAAATTGGAGATAGGTGTCCCACTTTATGGACCCCACTATGAAGCTAAATTGGTGGCATGTGTCATAAGTTGTAAGAGTTAGACTATGGCAGCTGCTATGATGGATTATTACAACACTATGATAGCTTGTATGATAGTGTACAAAGTTAGGACTAGTAGAAATGAGCTAGGTGGAAATATTGCATGTGGGAGGCACAATGCATGTCAAGTGGGACCATTTGCATGCATGAAAAAACCTCGCATGCCAATTGTCCTCCATTGCATGGAAGGTGGATGAATACATTTCAAGAGTAATGTTTTACATGCATGGAAACTATTGTGATGATATCATGTGGAAATCCTAGGCATCCACTTTTGAGCTCTATAAATATGAGGCATGTTGGAGTGATTTATATGATTTTTTAGAGGTTTTTAACAAGTATTATTATCCTAGTTCATAATTTCTCCAGGAATCTTGTGTTGTTGAAGACTCCTAAAAGAAGTTTAGTTTTGAGATTGTATTGTAATCCTATTTTTTATTGATAACGCATTGAAGTGTGCTTTTGGAGTGTGAGGTTTTTCTCCCAAAAGGGATTTCCCCATGTAAATATGGTGTTATGGTATACTAGTGATTTTCATGTTTTTTTATGTTATCTTAATTTGCATCTTCTCATTATAGTTTTAAGGGGTTGTAAAAATGTGCATTATCTCCCCTTAGTTGATCAATGTAGGAATCTATTTCTACTTACCTTGCTTCCTTTTAGTTGGTATCAAATCCTAGCCAATTTTAGTTCTATTGTTGGGTAGAGGTTCTTTTATATTGATCTTTGTTTGAGTGGGAGATTGTTGTAGATCATTTTGTGACCTTGTTGCAGGAAGGAGATGGAAAGCATATTCAAAATTATCAAGATGAAGTAGTCTAATGAGGATAATTTTGAGTTTTGAAAACTTAAAATAGAGGATATGCTTCTAAACTGAGATCTATGGGTTGTAATATCCAGTACTAAACCTACCAACATGAGTCAAGGAAACTAAGAGCTAATAGATCATAAAGCCAAGGGTTTGATAAGGCTTTGTTTGATAGACTCTATTCTATTGAAATTCCATGAAGAGACAAAGTATCCACTTACATTGAACAAAAATTAAGGAATTTTTATAGTTCTAATTAACACAACATCAAGAACCAGTACGTTCTCCACAATATAGTCTCGTGTACAACCCATTAGAGGCATATCTTAGAGATGATAGAGAATAGAATTTACATGAAACATGGATGGTAATTTAAAAAAAATTAGTATGTCAGTATAATAATAAAAGAGTTCAGATTAGTAATAATTATCAATTCCAACAATAAGGCATAAGATGAGCTCAATTTCAACAATAAATTGAGCATGGCCAAGGGTTACAATATAAATAGATAGAAAAAATTGGTAGCTATATTGGTCGTAATAATAACTAGTAGATCAATTTTGGCCCTAACAAACAAGTAGATATTTCATCTTCATAAAAAATAAACTATCAAATTTAGAAGGTACACATTACATGCATTGCATGACTAATTCTAGCCATAGTTGAGGGAGTAAAAAGCTACACTACACCTATAATTCAACATCCATGGTGAGTTAGAGAACATTCTCAATAATGCCATGTACGTGAGTTTTATAAGACTCCAACCATGTCACACATCATAAGATCACAATTTGAACATTATTCATTTTAATCATAATCCATGTTGACAAGCAATTATAGCTTCATCACAACACAATCACATAATTATGCAAGAAGATAGTTACAAAGTTTTATATGGAACCACCTAAGGAATCCACAAGAATTTTCCTTTCTATACATGAATGAAACTTCACCCAACATCACATTCAAGGGAATTTACTATTACAATGTAATGACACACATAAAGATAGGCTAACAATCTTTTAATAATCCAAGGCCAAGATAGGATATACCCAAGCTCACAACTCAAGGTAATTCGACATGTTCACTTCCACTAGGAACAATAAACATTAAACCATGCATGAAGTCACCAATCACATGGGACATGCATTTATCACAACATTCATCTCTACTTTATAGTGTCAAATAGAAAACGAGATTAATCATCATGGATAATGAACTAAATACAATATAACCACTAAACTGCAATCCAATACCAAAACTCAATCCAATTCAACCAATAGAGTACAAATAACACAATAAAATCAAAATAATAAAGCCATGTTATTACCTTCCAATGTGTCAACCATGATTTACCTCTATTGTTCATCTTTGTCTTGTTTTGCTCTCAATTATGGGTGATCCCACAATAGTGGTTTACAATTTTTGGCCAAATTGGACACTGAAATTATTATTTTTAACTAAATCTTCACATTCGGGCACCTATAGCGGCTAAACCGTGAGGAATTTGAAGATGATGCAAACTAGAGTCTCGTCACATTTTGTCTGTAGATTCTAAAAATATTTTTTTCAAAATTTTTGGAATAATATTGCACTTCTTTTTCCATCTCCCACGAAAACTGGTTTTTTCAAAAAACAGCATTTTAAAAAGGCACACCGTATAACGCATAACTTTTTTTCCATGAAGGATAAAATTCTAATTCTTTCGAATTTAGATTTGTAACTCTGATATCTAGTGCTTCCACTTGGTTAGATAGTTTTAAATTCAATATTTTTTCTTTAATCAAGTTTCAAAGTCAAACCAATTACAATTCAGACATAGCGCGACCGTATAACGCGTAACTTTTTTTGTATATATCAAAATTCAAGTTTTTTTTTTGGTTGGATCAAGGACTTCAATATCTGGTGCACTCATATTTTTTTTTTTTTTTTTTTTATAATCTACTATTTTTCCACATGTGCATAACAAAGACCTTCATTTTCGGTGAAGAACATATGTTTAATAAAACAAAAAAAACAAATACATAATAAAATCAAAACATACAAAAATTATATTCGTTGGATAGCTCGTTCTGAGGACTATCTGATTCTAGAAGGGTTTCTGAAGACTTCTCCATTTTCATCCTCAACCCGAGCTCGTAAAAAAATAGACTTTTTTTGTGTCTCGGAGGGGGATGAGGGGCAAGAATCCCAACCATGGTTCGAGAGGAAACCCCTTTGCTATGCATTTTTGTTTTTGGCGGCCAAAATTTGAAGGTGTTCGCTCGAACACTGGGTCGAGCGAACCCCTAATGCGTTCGGTCAAACCAGTAGGTTCGTACGAACCCCCAAAATCACTTTTTTTGCATTGGGGTCATTTTTTGTGAGTTTTCCTTCCTCACTTGAATTGTAAACCACTATTATGGCTTCACCCTTATGTATGCACTACTTCGCTTCAAGCTCAAATATGAATGAATGAGATCAATGTATGCAAAACACTAAAGATTCGTGGTTAGTCATCAAAGAGATATAAGGGTTACTTTTATAAATTTTTCTGATTTGAATGGACGATCAAGATTAAGAGGTGGATGATCAAGATCAAGGGTCAAGAATCCTTGAGAGGAATTGATGAATGAGTTAACTAATTGCAACTAGCTGTAGGATTTCAATTAACTATTTCCATGAGGATTTGATTGAAGAGTTAAGGGATTTGATTGCTTCGTTAACTCTCATTGAGTGGGAGTGGACTGATTTGATTGATCAATGGAGTGACATTTCAATTATCTAGTCGACTGGAAGAGAGTGTTCATTAGAACAAGGTGGAAATGCATGAGATAATAATTAATTAAATAATTAATTATTTGAGGAATGTGCAAGTGGGAATTAGATAAATAAATAAAATGTTTTATTTATTATTGAAGAAATGGATAATGTTGAGAAGAAATAGGATAATTAAATAATTAAAGTAACTATTTAATTTAGGAAGTGCAAATGTGGAGACTTAAATAATTAAAGTAATTATTTAACTCAAAAAGGGGATAATTAAATAAAAAGTAATTATTTAATTTAGAAAGTGGGTGAATGTTAATTAATTAATTAATAATAATTATTTAATTAATTTATAAGAATATGATAATTAAAGACTCAATTAAATAAATAATATTTATTTAATTAATCAGGATAAAATAAAGATTAAGACATAATTAAATAAATAAGATTTATTTAATTAATCAAAGATATTAATGATAAAGTGAATTAATTAAATAACATAAAGTCATTTAATTAATAGTGGAAATATGAATTAGACAATTTAATTAAATAATTGAACATTATTTCATCATTAGGAAAAGATGATAATTAGTGTTAAAATGCTAGTTCACAGGCTAGGACAATTTCAAGTATCTACATTTTGCCCCTCTTTGATACAATGCATTTTTATAGTGTTGTGTCAAAGAAAATTTAAAATTTCATGTTTAGGATGTGCCTCGATATGCCCTAGTGATGGTGGGATAGCATGGTGCCCCCTCAGTAAATTTTGCAATTTTTTGAAAAAAAATTCAAAAAATTTGAGAAATTGTTCTCACAAGCTAATTTGATAGTTTTCAGTGTGTTGGCAGCAAAAAAACAATGATTTTAGGTCATTTTGGGTGTTCGTATTAGTGTTTCAAAGTCAAGGTTGATGCACCCAATTATAAAGGGGGGGCCCTCTTAGGTCAAAAATGTCTATAAATAGGCTTAAGGGGGTCTAATTCCTCATTTGTGCATTTTTTTTTTTTTAAATTGAGTGGAGAGGAGAGTGACTTTTGAGTAGAGCAGTGAAACTATGGTGCCAATTTCAAAGAGCTCTCACGAAGGATATCCCATGCGGACCTCAAGCAGCCGGAGGGATCGGGCCACGCGGTACCTACCCCTTTCTTGCTTTGAATTTTTTACATTTTTCACTAGATTTTAGGGATCAAAATGGCCAAATAGATGTGGTGCAGTTTTTGCACTGCATTTGTAGTCACAAACATCATAGTTTTGTAAGGTCATGCAACGCATTTGTGAGGTGCACCACATTTATCCTCTGGAGTCGCATTTATAATGGCTTGCAATTGTAAAGATCACAATTGTAATTGTGGACCGCAACTGTAGGAAAGTGAACCGCAATTGCGAATGTGTGACACATCTATTTGACAATGCACCACAAGTGTTTAGACAGCTCACAACTACAATGTAAGTCACATGTGTTGATGTAAGCCACATCTATAAAAAGGTGTAAAACATTTGATTGTGAGAAAATTTAACTCAGTTTTTGGAAAAAAATTCAATGTATAAAAGGTCAAATAGGTTTTTTTAGGTGTCCTGATTGACATAATGCATTGTTTGAGTGCAGGTGAGGCTTATACTGATCTATATGTGAGAGATCCCACCATCTTCATTTGTGTTGAGTGACCACTTGTATGAGACAGAGAGGATTACCTTGCACACCCTTGGATTATACTTTGTGATATTCATGCCTGAGGTGTAGGCTAATCGGGGTGACTGACTGCACTACCAAAGATATGGCACTTTGAGACGAGCTTGTTCCACCTACTAACTTGGGAGGCCACTGTGACCTTAGAGGATGTATGGCACATCCTACCTATCTCGATTCACAACAATAGGGTGGTATATGATCCTGATTTTGACTTAGCTAGTATGCAGATATGTTTTGAGACTAAGGACCTAGGCATTGAGGAGTATGAGATCCGTTGGGACACCTTGTTGGACAAATACGAGCGATTGATTGTGGTAGTATGCAAAATCATTGCAAGTGTTATTGTTCTAGATCAATTAGGCCATGGGTTTCCATTTGGATGGGGTTGGATGTTGGCTGGTATGATGGAGGAGGATACTATCTAAGAATGGGGCCCTTACATGTTGGTTATGTTATATTTCCAATTGCATAATGTTGCATATAGAGGTGCTTGTTTGATTCGTAGTAGAACGATAATTTTGATGGTAGTGGCATGGGAGAATATCACTGTGTTCATACTAGTGACAGATAGATACTTGCCACCCAGGTTTCCATATGTATACACATATGTCCAGGTACAATGATAGATGCATGTGGGAGATGTGGGGTATTAGATAAATGTTATTGATCTGCTTGATGGATTCACCTAGAGGCCCTACAAATAGTGTGCAACCTGGGAGGATGATTCATAACACTTGTTGTCTTGTTGATAGACTTGATACTTGATAGGGTGTATAGTGTGGAGCCAACACATCATTGAGCATTAGCTATTAGAGAGAGCACCCTAACAGTTTGGTGAGAGACAAGGGGAGCCTATGGGGATAGCATAGTTTGCGAGATTGTCCTAGGAGATTACACAGTGGGGGCTAATGATTAGCCTACAGGTCACAATTCAGGAGTTGATTAGTTGCAACCCATGTAGTGGGGTGCACCAATAGAGGTAGAGGATGTAGGGATGATACCTGAGTATGATGCATGGTGGTAGGTGTATAGGCCAATACCACTTACGTCTCTATATTTTATAGTGCTTATAGAGAGACTTGGGAGAGGTTCACAAGGCTTATTGTGAGGGAGAGGATTGGTGTGGGATGTTGATGGGGGTAGAGGAGGAGGTCGAGGTGATGGCGATGATGATGGGGGAGGTGAGGGTAGGGATGGTGTAGAGGTTGAATTCAACCTATCTTTCCTAGATGGCTACCTCCTATTAGGGAGGAGAGGGAGGAGGGGGCTAGGGTGGAGGAGATGAGGGTAGAGGATGCTCCTCAACAAGAGAAAGAGATGTAAGGAGAGCAGGAGATGGAGGTGGAGGTAAAGGATGAGGAGGCATCAATACTAATGGTGACAACAGGTAATCCTTGATTTGTTGAAAGGCCTCCTAACAATTGTTGGTCCATTTAAATGGGGCATCCTTCCAAAGAAGATACTAAAAAGGGTGGCACTTGTCCACTAATTGTGCAATGAATCTAATGATTGTAATTTACCTTGTAGACTTCCCAATTGTGTTAGATTAGAAGGTGGAGGCATTTCGATAATAGCTTTCACCTTTGCAGGGTCAACTTTGATCCCTCTATGTGAAACAATATATCCAAGGAGCTTCCTAGAAGTTACCCAAAAGACACACTTTTTGGGATTTAGCCTAACTTTATACTCTTCTAATTTGGTGAAGATCTTATCTAGCATTTACCAGATGATAATCTCTCATAAGGTTTTTTTCCTATAGGTCATCAACATATTCCTCCATCAATGTGTGCATCATGTCATGAAAGATCATAGTCATAGCTCTCTGATAGGTAGATCTAGTGTTTCTAAGGCTAGAGGGCATGATATTCCAACTATAGGTACCCCATGGACAGGTAAAAGTTGTCTTATGATGATCCAGTGTCTTATGTAGATCCAGTGTTTTTAAGGATAAAGGGAATGATATTCCAACTATAGGTACCCCATGGATAGGTAAAATTTGTCTTATGTTGATCCTTAGGTGCCATTTTAATTTGGTTGTAGCTAGAGAAACCATCCATCAATGATAGCATCTCATATCTTGTTGTGAGATCAACAATCGTGTCTATGTTAGGTAAAGGAAAATCATCCTTCAGACAAGCCTTATTCATATCACTAAAGTTTGTGTAGATGCATATGCCCCTAGTTAGTTTGGTGATTGGTACCAGATTTGAGATCCATTTTGCATAGTCTATTGGTCGTATGAAACCAACATCTAATAGTTTATTCAATTTATCTTTGACTAGTAAGGCAATCTATCGATGCATCTTCCTCAGCTTCTTCTTGAAAGGTTTTGCATTTGGAAGAAGAGGTAAATGGTGAAGGACTAACTTAGGGTACAACCATAGCATATCTTCATAAGTACATGCAAAGTTGATTTATCGCTCAGTGAGAAATTCAGTGAAAATGGGCTTTTTTGTATCTGTCAAGGATGTTGCAAAGTGTATGATCTTTGGATTCTCAGGTGTACTGATGTTGACTTATTCTAATTTCTCCACAAATAGTGGGGATTTATCTTCACTCATGGGTAGTAGGTCCATCCTTCCATCCTTGGGTGCCTCAGAGAGGTTTTTTTTCTTGAATACATCCTTTATCTTGTCTTTTTCTATGTCTAAAGGTTCCTTTTGAGTTTCACCTAAAGACTTGTTTTTCTAAGTTTTTTTTTTCTATTTTGTGACTAGAAGAAAGGACAGACTCCCTGAATTATGTAGTAGTGTCAAGGTCTATAGTGAAACCAGCCTTATGATCCCCACTAGGTATACATTCTCGTGGTCCCATGAACTCAGTGATTGCTTCATAGTTTTTGAAAAAGTTCAAGCTCGGTGGACCTTGTTGATCCCAATCGATTAACTAGGGATGGACTAGGGTCATGTTATCATCATTGTTAGAAAATATTAAGGATGAAGTAGAAAGGATAGATATTGAGGAATAATCAAGGTCCCAAAAGGTATTTATCCAGGCTTGGCCTTCAGTAGTTTGATTGGTAGGGGATTCGATTTTGATACTATTCCTAGAAGTCTTGACAAATTCAGAAGTGTTAGTCGCTTTCTTTGAAGATACCTTTGTACTAGGAGTGTTCACTTTTAGTGGTTAGTATCCAAGACCTTTGTTTCTTGATTGTTTTCTCATTAGTATTGGTTAATTCATCTCTTATTTCTGCACTCTGAGGCCATTGTGACCATTGTAGCCCTTTTGTAGGAGACGTGTGACAAACTTGTCAACCAATTTTCTCCATGTCCTTATACCGGGAGTTAGATGTGCAAACCAATCTAGTGCTTTTCTCGCAAGACTTCATGGGAAAATTTTCATCATGTATGTTCATATGTGACATCCATGCAAGAGTTTTAAAACTCTCATACATGCTCGACAGGGTCTCCCTTTCCCTTTTATTTGTTGAAGTTTGGTACGTTAAATTGTTGGGGAAAGGGAGGCATGTGTATACTCTGATCAAAAGGATAAGGACATAAGTCCTCAATGGAGTAGGTCTTCTTTCTTCCTAATACTTGCTTGTTGGAGATTTGTTGTTCCAAGGTTTGGATTTGTTGGGCTAAATTCTCCATAGGTGATGGTAATGCATTTGTGTTTGTTTGAGTTTGTGTAGTGTTCACAAATGGGTAAGTGTGTTGACAATTTGTACTCAATGCAGAAGAATGGGTGTTGGTGTTGAATGTGTTGAAGTGATGCTACAATGGAGGTTGATGTGATTGTTGCAAATTTGATGTGTATGTTGATTTGAATTGGTTTTTTGTTGAGGTGGTTGTGAAATTTTGTTTTTGCTTAAGTGTTTTGAGTGTTTTATGTTGTTGAAATTTTGAACAATCACCTATAGCCAGTGTTGCAAGTAACCACAACAACTATCTATTTTTTATAGCAACTTGGTTTTTCCCTCTACAATTGATTTTATGCCTCAAAAACTTGTTATAGGTCCTGCAGTACATGTGTAAACCTGTGTAGAGGTTGAATGAGTTGCTTACAAAAAAACAACCTCTCATTTTCCACCTATTTTCTTGTTTAAAGTGGGTTTTTAGGCACCTAAAAGGGGGTGGGTGCCATCAGCGTGGTATCAGAGCACAACTACAAATCTACGAAGAAGGATAGTGGCCTAAGATTGGGGTTAGACTATTCCCTTTTGAGTGTGAACTGTGGGTGTGTCCCTATAGCAAGGGATATTGCAGCTAGAAGATTGTAGTAAGAAGGAAAAGGAAAATAAGTTGAGTTAGAGCAACAAGACGCCACCAAGGAGAAGGATGCCAGAGGTTACAACTACAGAAGTAGTAGGAAGAATAGATGAGGTGCTAGAAACCTTGAGGGTATTGTAGGAAATAATGAATGCAATGGAAGGTGGAATGAGAAGAGGCAAAACACATGAAGAAATTGATAGTGAAGATGATGAAGGAGAAGCAAAGATGGATAGACAAGAAGGTGAAAATGCAGATGGAGATATGGATGCAGGAGAAAGAAGGCTTATAAGAGCTATTTCCAACATTGGGAAAGGAACAAGGGTAGAACTACAGAGCTTCTCATGAATTTTAGAACCAGATGAGCTAATTAGTTGGATAACAAAGATGGAGGAATACTTTGAGTATGATGAAGTAGAGGACCCAAAAAGAGTAAATATTGCTCAAATGAGGTTGAAAGGTCATGAAACACTTTTGTGTAAAGAGGTGCAGGATGAGAGAAGAAGAAATTGTAGGGATAAGATCACAAAATGGGCTTGAATGGTAAGAAAGATGAAGACTAAATTTCTTCTTGGTGATTATCAACTTGAGCTTCATAAGAAAATTCACAATTTAAGACAAAGAGAGTTGAGTGTGAAGGCCTATACAGAGGAGTATTATACAATTTCCATCAGATCTAGTCATAATGAATTAGACCATGAAAAAGTAGCAAGATATGTTAATGGATTGAGGTTGAATATTCAAGATGAACTAAGTATGATAAGGTTGTAAAATGTGGAAGAAGAAAATCATTATGCTCTAAATGCGAAAGAGAAATTAGAAAGGAATCAAGCAACAAACAAAGGAAGAGGAGGATTCAACAAAGGAAAAGTGCAGCAACAAAAAAACTACAGCCATGGTAAGGAGGCTACTCCTTCAAAAATTCAAAAAGAGAAAGATGAAACAAGATCAAGACCATACCCTATGAGAGGTAGAGTTGAATATAGAAGAGGCCAAGGTAAAGGATTCCAAGGAACATGTTTTAACTATGGACAGTCAGGTCATAGATTTTATGAATTCCCACAATGCAGACGAAAAGGATCAAAGAGAATAGGAGCAACAAGTGCACATGTAGCAAAGGGTGATAGTGAATCTATAGGGTGTGTTAGTCAACCATATAAACCTAAGAAAGGAGAAATTATGATGAAGAGGACATTATTGAAGCCATCCAAAAAGGAAGATGAACTTGTTCAAAGGAAAAATTTATTTAGAACATGTAAATCAGGTGGAAAATGTTGCAAAGTTATAATGGATAGTGGCAGCACTGATAATTTAGTTTCACTTGAAATGGTTGATAAGTTGGGGTTAAAAATGATAGCTCACCCTACCCCTTACAAGGTGTCATGGTTGGAAAAAGGGCACCAAGTCTTGGTTGATCAACAATGCCTTGTGAATTTTTGAATAGGCACTTATGAAGATGAGGTGTGGTGTGATATCATTCCCATGGATGTATGTCACTTACTCTTAGGGAGGCCATGACAGTTTGATAGGAAGGAAATCTATAATGGAAGAGAAAACACTTACACATTAGAGAAAAATGGAAGAAAATATACTCTTACACCATTGGAAACCAAGGAAGAAGAGGTGGAAAGTGGTCCAAGAACGCTGCTAGTGAAAGGAAAATAATTTTTGAAAGAGATTAAAAAGGAAAAAATATGTTTTGGAATAGTTCCCAAGGAGCTACAAGTAGATGCAGCAAATGACATCAATGGCATGCCTTTAGAAGTGAAGGGGTTGCTAGAAGAATTTGATGAAATTGTGTTCAAGGATTTACCGGAAGGACTACCACCTATGAGGAGCATCAACCATGACATTAATTTGATTCAAGGGCCAAGTTTACCCAACAAGTCAGCCTATAGTTTGACACCTATAGAAAATGATGAGGTGAAAAAACAAGTGCAACAATTATTGGAAATAGGACTGATTAGAGAGATCCTTAGCCCATGTGCAATGTCAAATGTGTTAGCACCAAAGAAGGATTGTGAATGGAGAATGTGCATGGAATCAAGAGCCACCAACAAAATAATAATAAAGTACCATTTCTATTTACCAAGAATGGATGATCTCATGGATTTTTTGGGAAAGGCTAGATATTTTGAAAAAAATTATTTAAAGAGGGGATATCATCAAAATAGGATAAGAGAGGATGCATTAAGTAGGAGGGTTGCATTATTGACTGAAATGAGAATTGAAGTAGTTGGATTTGATGCTATGAAAGAGTTGTATAACAATGATTTAGACTTTAAGGATTCATGGATAGCATGTATGGAGCCTACTACTATTAATAGGACACCTTGGATGGATTATTTTATGGAAGATGGATTGTTGTTCAAAGGACAACAACATTGCATACCTCAAGGAGAAATGAGGCAGAATTCAATAAGAGAAAAATATTGTGGTGATTTAGTTGGACATTTTGGAGTTGATAGAACAATGGCACAACTTATTGAAAGATATTTTTGGCCAAGGATGAGGGTTGAAATTAGAAAATTTGTGCAAGGATTTCAAGTTTGTCAATATGCCAAAGGAGGGAATCAAAATACAGGCCTATATCAGTCGTTACCCATAACAGAGAAGTCATGGGAAGATGTAAGTATGGATTTCGTGCTTGGACTACCAAGAACACAATGAGGTAAGGATTCTATTTTGTAGTCATTGATAGATTTTCCAAAATGGCTCACCTTATAGCATTGAAAAATAAAAATGATGCAACACATGTAGCAATTTTTTTCTTTACAGAGGTTGTTAAATTACATGGTTTACCAAGAAGTATTGTTTCAAATTGTGATACTAAGTTTGTAGGACATTTTTGGAGGACACTTTGGAAGAAATCAGGGATTGATTTAAAGTTTAGTTCTACATAGCATCATCAAACAAATTGATAGACTAAAGTTGTTAATTGAAGCTTAGGAAATTTGCTAAGATGTCTAGTTGGTGACAAGCCTAAGCAATGTGATTTAGTATTGCCTCGAGCTGAGTTTGCATACCATGACTCAGTCAACAAAATTATAGGTAAGAATCCATTCCAAATTGTATCTGGTTACAACCCTAGGGGTATTTTAGAATTAAGAGAGCTTGCAAATACTGAGGGATATAAGAGAAGTGTTGGAGATGAGCTTTCCAAATATATGTAATATTTAAATCAGCAAGTGAGAAAAACTCAGTTGGAGTAGCCAACAATATAAAGAGAAAGCTGATTTGTAGAGGAGAGAAAATAATTTTGAATTTGGAGATATAATATTGGCACATCTACAAAAGGAAATATTTCCTAGCCATGCCTACAACAAACTCTTGTGGAAGAAGATTGGACCATGCAAAATCATCAAGAGTTTTTCATTGAATGCCTATGAGTTGGATCTACCTAAAGGTTTAGAAATCTCACCCATATTTAATGTTTTATATTTATATGCTTACCATGAGGGAGAGACATCACAACTGCAAGAAGAAGAGAAGACATTACCAGAAAAATGGAAGGAGCGACAACCTAAGAAAGCACAAGAGGAGATTGAAGATATTTTAGATTCAAGAGTGATTAGGAAGACTAGGGGCAAAGAGTACAGTGAATATTTAGTGAAATAGAAGGGTAGAACAGTTGAGGATGCAACATGGTTAAGCCTAGCAGAGTTGGAATCATTCCAGTTAACAAAAGAGGATAGAGTTGTTGACTCGCAACAAATGGACCTTTAACCCACAAAAATACATTTTTTTACACAATGAACAGGGGCTCACAAAACCTTCTAGCCTAGTAGTTTGATGCAGGGGCATCATTTTGTTTAAATATTTTTAAAATATTTTCTCCAACCATTGCCACATGAAGGGATTGTTAAAGGTTTAAACTTTAAAATTTATTTTATTTATTTATTTAGGGCAGCAAACTACCTCCTGTATGCTCAATTAATGAGCAACAATAAATAAATGACCATAAAATTAGTTGAGCGGGAGTTTTGAATTTGAAAACAGTGGGTAGTTGGAGAATTAATGCCAATTTTGAGCACTGGCATGATTTTAGGTAGGATTTTGGATTTTTTTTGGAGGAAGCTTCTAGATTTTTGATAGTTTTGAAGAGAAGAACTAAACAACAAAAAACTAGAGGAGAAGAATAGAGAAAAGGGAAGATTCAAAACAGTAGTGGGAAGAAAAGAATTGAAGGGACAAAAAGGGAACAATAGAGAAGGAAGTGTCAAAAGGGACCATAGAGAGCAGTGGAGGACAGTAGGATAATCTTAACAGATGAAAAGGAGCAAGAGAATAATAGAGGGAAACTTTGTTCTACCATTACTGTGTAAACGCATATAAAGTGTGTAAAAGTTAAAATTTTAATATAATGTAATATTTTCTTCTTCATAATTGTTATCTTTGTGCATGTGTATATGAGTAATACTTGTTATGAGTATGTTGTTTTGGATGTATGAAATGTTGTGTGCAAGTTTTGAGTGTTTTATGTTGCTGAAATTTTGAATAGTCACCTACAGCCAACATTGTAGGTACATGCAACAACTGTCTATTTTTTACAACTTATTTTGTGCCTCTGTAGTTGATTTTATCCCTCAAAAACTTGTTATAGGTCATGCAGTACATGTGTAAACCTATGTAGAGGTTGAGTGAGTTGCTTACAACAAAACAACCTCTCATTTTTGGCTTGTTTGCTTCTTTAAAGTTGATTTCTAGGAACCTATAGGAGGGTGGGTGCCATTAAAGAGACATGAGGGCTAATTTTATAGATTTGTATCATTTGAATGGATGATCAAGATTAAGAGGTGGATGATCAAGATCAAGATCAAGGGTGAAGAATCCTTAAGAGGAATTGATGAATGAGTTAACTAACTATAATTGGCTGTAGGATTTCAATTAACTATTTGCATGAGGAATTGATTGAAGAGTTAAGGGATTTGATTGCTTTGTTAACTCTCACTAAGTGGGAGTGAACTGATTAATTGATTACTGGATTGACATTGATTATCCAGTCGATTGGAAGAGAGTGTTCGAACGTTAAGAACGAGGTGAAAATGCATGAGATAATAATTAATTATTTATTGAGAAATGTTCATGTGGGAATTAGATAAATAAATAAAAATGTTTTATTACTATTGAGGAAGTGGATAATGTTGAGAAGAAAGAGGATAATTAAATAATTAAAGTAATTATTTAATTTAGAAAGTGGGTGAATGTTAATTAAATAATTAATAATAATTACTTAATTAGTTTAGAAGAATAAGATAATTAAAGATGTAATTAAATAAATAAGATTTATTAAATTAATCAAGATATAATAAAGATTAAGACATAATTAATAAATAAAATTTATTTAATTAATCAGAGAGATTAATGATAAAGTGAATTAATTAAATAACATAAAGTCATTTAATTAATAGTGGAAATATGAATTAGACAATAAATAAATAATTGAATATTATTTAATCATTAGGAAAAGATGAAAAGTAGTGTTAAAATTCTAGTTTGCATGCTATGACAATTTCAAGTATCTACATATACTATAACAGAATAGCATTGATACTATCTCACTATCTCATGGAGAAAGTGCTAGGTGGGAAAAGGAGTGGAGATGGAGGTTTGAATGTTGCAGAGGACAGAGATGAAGAATTGGATGATGATGAGGATGGAGAATGGTTGTTTTCTTCTCAAGCCGTGGGTGTTGGTGGTCATCCTATTGTGCATGTGGTAGTGACGAGCTTTGTTGTGTGGGTGTGTCCTTGTTGGTGCGAGTCATTATTGTTTAAAGATGCCTCTATGTAGCTGTATGTGAGCGGGGTTGTTGGCGCGTGTGCTAAGTTTTCCTTTGGTTGTCCTAGGGTGTCTTCTTGGGCTCCAAAAGTGGCTTCCTCTTGGATGCGGGTGACTATCTTTTTGGACTAGTTCTAGGTGTGGGGAGGTTGTTGGAGGATTGGTTGTTGCTTCTTTTTAGATTGATTTTTCTTTCTTGGAGGCTCCTCTCTTTTTATCCCTCCCCCTTCTATTGCTAGGGATGGTTTCCTTCTTCTTTGGAGGTTGCTTTCCCTACCATGTTGTTACTATCTTGTGGGGGAGTGATCATCATGGTCATGGTTGTGTTCTTGGCTGCTTATGAAAGATTGGCTTTAATTTTCCCAAGTTCTTTTCTTTATGGGTTTGCTCCTTGTTGAAGATCTACTATTTTATGGTGGTTTGGTTGGCTATGGAATGTGATGCTTATCTGTGGTTGTGGAAGTTTATATGGATTTCCATGATTTTCTTAGTTGCAAAGTCAACTACTACAGAGGAGGTGTTTTCTCAAACTCTTTGGGGGTTTGTTTGTTATCAAGTTTTGTGCCTAAGTTTGAGATTGGTTGTTGGCTTCTTTGGCTTGCTCCATGGTCGCCAATGGTTGCAGTGTCATTGGATCTAAAGGTTTGTGAGGCCATCTTTAGTTTTCTTTAGGGGAGATGGTAGTTTTTCGCTTGTTTCCAGTGTAGACTAGTCTATTCTTGTGGATTTTTTCAACTAGTTCCCTTTTACAAATGTATTTGGTGGGGGTTGTTTTTAGAGCTCTTATAAAAATATTATTTTTTCTCACAACCCAGGAGGTCTTGTGGTTAAAGGGTACTGTCATTGCTCATTCTACTATTCTTACTTTCTTCCTATTTTCTAATTTTGTGACTTCTATTGAGGTGGAGTCATATCCTTTTGAGGTGGAGTTTGTGAATTTGGTTGAAAGTAGTGATCTACTTCAGATGGCCCCATTTTTGGCTTCTCCTATGGAGGTGGAGCTATCTCTTATTGAGGTGGAGATAGGTTTGGTTAGAGGGGCTTGGTGGTGCTATAGTGGTATTTTTGTTGCCTTGTGCTCTACTTTTTTGTCATACTCTTCTACTAAGGTGAGGAGTTATGTGAAGTTGGAGTTGATTTTGGGAGCATTTACTGCCTTGGTTTTGCTTTCACTTTCTTGTCTCCTATTTAGGTGGGGTATGAGATTGATGATGGGATATGGGATTTGCATCCTGTGTTTTCAATCGTAGGTTTTTTCAAGCTCAAGGCCATCGATGTTTCTTTGTCTTTGAGTTAGGATTGTTGTTTTTCTAAGTTTTTTGTTGCTCCTGGTTACTTGGTATCCAGTTGTTGGTTGTTAGTTTGTTATGTTACTATGGTAATTTCGTCATTTATATTTCTCTGTTTGGTTGGAAAAGTTTGATACTTTGGTTCTTGGAACTGTTCCTTTTTTTTCTCTTTGTATAAGGTTCTAGGCCCTTTCAAAACCATACTGTAGAGGAGGGGGACCGATTGCTCAAGACCCTAAGTCATGGGAGGGCCTCAAATGGCAGGTTTCCCTAATCTACCTCAATCTATATGAAAGGTTTAGGAAATTAAAAAGGGTTTAAGGTAGACAAAGAAGACCACTCCCAGTACCATTGTCTTTCTACTTGACCCGATAGTTTCATGAGGTCAAGAGAGAAGGTTTCCAAAGCCTAGACTATACCTAATATAGCTCTCTACCAAAGGACAAAAGTGTGGGAAATGGACGACAATGTTGGTATGTGGCGACTGATCATGCTATATTGTATAGCCCATGGTAAATTGTACACCCTAGCATGTATCCTTGCCGGGGTCCGGGGTTGGGCCAGGCCCCGGGCGAGGGTTCGGAGGTGGCAGCCCCCGAAAAGTGACGGTTCGGGGGCGGCAACCCCCGAGAAAAATTTTCCTCCTACTTTTTCACGTCATCACCGAAAAAGGGAAAAATCAACGAAAAAGAAAAATCCAATTTTGTAGAACCCAAAATATAGAAGCTTCTAAGCTTGATAAAAAGGGGTTTGGATGGGTGTTATAGAATAATGAAAAACATGATTATTCGCAAGATTGTAATAGGTTTTTTCACTGGATAATAAAATCATTGGATGGATGCGGTTTGGTGGATGTAGCTTGGATTGGGTGAACCACATTAAATTCTCCGTGTTATAATTTATTCTGTGTGTTTTTAGTTTCTTTTTTTATTACTTAAATCTGCATTTAATTGTTAGATATTTTCCTTTCTAACCCTAACAAGTGGTATTAGAGAAGGTTGTGTTTTGATTATCATCTATAGGAAGGTCTCACGGTTGAGTGGGAGTAATGGCAGACGAGGGTAAGAAGGTTGAGAAGTTTAATGGGCAGAACTATCAGTTATGGAAGATGTAGATGGAGGACTACCTCTATCAGAAGGATTTATGGCGGCCATTGGAAGGGAAAACCAAGAAACCCCAAGCAATGTCTAGTGAGGACTAGGAGATTTTGGATAGAAAGGCTCTTGGCAGTATTCGTTTATGCCTGGCACAATCGGTGGCGTTCAATATTACAAAAGAAAAGACAACTCAAGAGTTGATGGAAACCCTGGCGAAGTTATATGAAAAGCCTTCCGCTTCAAATAATGTATTTCTTATGAAGCTTTTATTTAATATGAAAATGGTAGAAGGTGGGTCAATTACTGATCATTTAAATGAGTTTAATATGGTCACCAGTCAATTAACTTCTGTAAAAGTAAACTTTGATGAAGACGTTAGGGCTCTTTTGATTTTCTATTATTTGCCTGAAAGTTGGAATAGCTTGGTAATGGTTGTTAGCAATTATGTTTCTGGTTCGAATACATTGAAATTTGATGATGTTGTTGGTGTTATTTTGAGTGAGGAAATTCGTAGGAAAATCTCAGGTGGAACATCTACATCAGGCAGTGTTTTGAATGCAAAAAGTAGGGGCAGAACAAAGGAGAGAGGAAACAATTCCAAAAATTGTGGGAAGTCACAAGGAAAATCAAAGGACAGAAGGTCCCAATCTAGCGACAAGAGGGATTGTTGGTACTGTGGTAAGCCGGGTCATTTAAAGAAAGATTGTTGGTCTTAGAAAAATAAAGAAGGAGACAAAAAGGAAAGAAATAAAGAGGAAAATGTGGTAAGTAATAAATCTGATGAGGATGCTTTGATTCTTTCCCTTGATAATGCTGATGATTCTTGGGTGTTAGATTCAGGGGCTTCATTTCATGCTACCCCTCATAGAAGTTATTTTCTTGATTATGTCCAAGGGGATTTTGGGCTGGTTTATTTAGGAGATAACGAACCCTGTCAGATTGTTGGAAAGGGAAGAATCAAAATTAAGTTGCAGAATGGGAATCATTGGCTAATACATGAGGTAAGGCATGTTCCAAAGTTAAGCAAAAATTTAATTTCAGCAGGGCAACTAGATGAAGAAGGTTGTGTTGTTACATTTAGTGATAAAAATTGGAAGGTCACAAAGGGTTCCTTAGTGGTAGCAAAAGGTGTGAAAGTAGGCACCTTATATCTTTGTACAAGTCATACTGTTCCTTCTACTTTAGTTGTTACAGAAAAAGGTCAATGGTCAGGAATAGTTGTTGCAGTTCAACAGGTAGAAGATCATACAGTTATTGTGGACTCTGAATCAGCACTGTGGCATAATAGACTAGGGCATATGAGTGCAAAAGGTATGAAAGTACTTCATTCAAATAATGTTTTACCAGGTCTAAAATGTGTTAATATGGATTTTTGTGAAATTTGTGTGTATGGAAAACAAAAGAGAGTAATTTTTCGCAAGGATGGGAAGCAAAAGAAAGATGAGAAATTGGAGCTTGTGCATATGGATGTATGGGGACCATCTCAAGTATCTTCTCTTGGTGGCTCTTTGTATTATGTTACATTCATTGATGATGCAACTAGGAAGGTATGGATTTATTTCCTTAGGCAGAAATCTGATGTATTTGAAACTTTTAGAAAATGGAGAAGCTTGGTTGAGAATGAGATGGGTAAAAAGCTAAAATGTCTCAGATCTGATAATGGTGGTGAGTATTGCAACAAAGAGTTTGAAGATTATTGTTCCTCTAATAGTATTCATAGGCAGAAAATAGTTCCAAGGACTCCACAGGAAAATAGAGTAGTTGAGCGCATGAATAGAACAATAATGGAGCATGCACGGACTATGAGATTGCATATTGGGCTACCTTTAAAAATGTGGGCAGAGACTATAAACACTGTTTTTTATTTAATTAATAGAGGTCCCTCTAATCCTTTGGGTTGTGGTATTCCAGAGGAAGCATGGAAAGGTAAGAAGGTGAGTTATTCTTTTCTCAAAACCTTCGTTGTGAAGCATTTGCACATGTAGATTCTGAAAATAGAACCAAGCTTGATGCAAAATCAAAGAAATGTGTATTTGTTGGATATGGCATTGATGAATTTGGTTATAGGCTTTGGGATTTTGAAAATCAGAAAATTGTGAGAAGCAGGGATGTCATATTCAATGAGAAAGTGTTGTACAAATATCTGTTGCTAAGCATGAGAAGAAAGAAAATGATTATGCAGTGTTGGATGATATTCCAAACAATGATGTTTCAGTGGTTCCTCATGCTGGGCAACAACAGCAACAACAAATACCACAAACTCCTGTTAGACGATCTTCAAGGATAAGTAGACCTCCAGAAAGATTCTCTCCCTCTTTGTATACTATTTTGTTAACTGATGCTGGTGAACCAGAATATTATGATGAAGCTATGCAGGTGGATACCAAGGTTCAGTGGGAGCATGGAATGGAAGAAGAAATGCACTCCTTGCTGAAAAATTAGACTTGGGAATTATGCAAGTTGCCTGCAAGTAAAAAGGCTTTACCAAACAAATGGGTTTATAGGCTGAAAGAGGAGGATGGAGGTAATAAGAGATTTAAAGCCAGATTAGTTGTAAAGGGATTTGCACAGAAAAAGGGTATTGATTTTGATGATATTTTTTCTCCATTTGTTAAAATGACTTCTATTCGTATTGTTTTAAGTATTGTGGTTGCTGAAGATTTGCATTTAGAACAGCTTGATGTTAAAATAGCCTTTCTCCATGGTGATTTGGAAGAGGAAATATATATGGAACAACCACAAGGATTTGAGGTCAACGGTAAGGAGAAACTAGTGTGCAGATTGAATAAAAGTTTATATGGCTTGAAGCAAGCACCTCAGCAATGGTACTTGAAATTGATAGTTTTATGGCTGAGCAAGGCTACAACAGGTGTAATTCTGACCATTGTGTTGATTTTAAGAGGTTGAATAATGACAACTACATTATTTTGTGTTTATATGTTGATGACATGCTTGTAGCAGGGTCTAACATGGATCACATAAGTGAGCTAAAACAACAATTAGCAAAATATTTTGCTATGAAGGATTTGGGGGCAACAAAACAAATCCTTGGTATGAAAATTTGTAAAGATAGGAAAACTAGAAAAAAAAAATTATCTCAGGCTAATTATGTTGAAAAGGTGTTGCAGAGATTTCATATGGAGAATGCAAAAGTTGCCAGCACACCTTTGCCTAGTCATGTTAAATTGACTAAGGATATGTGTCCAAAGACACAAGAGGAGGAAGAAAAAATGTCCAAGGTACCATATGCTTCAGTTGTAGGAAGTTTAATGTACGCCATGGTATGCACAAGACCAGATATTGGACATGTCGTAGGAGTTGGTAGCAGGTATTTGATTCATCCTGAAGTTGAGCATTGGAATGCGGTAAAATGGATTCTTAGGTACTTGAGAGATACATCCAATAAATGTTTATATTTTGGGGGCTCTAACATTGATTTAAAAGGCTATGTTGACTCAAATTTGGCAGGGGATATAGATACTAGGTAGAGTACCACAGGTTATGTATTTACAGTTGGCGGGACAATAGTGAGTTGGATTTCTCGATTACAAAAGGCGGTTTCTTTATCCACCACATAGGTAGAGTATGTTGTTGAAACAGAGGTAGCAAAGGAGATGATATGGCTGCAACTTTTCATGGATGAGTTGGGAAAACAACAGGCTATAAATTACTTGTTTACAGACAGCCAGAGTGCTATACATCTTGCAAAGAATTCTTCCTTGCATTCTAAAACAAAACACATATAGTTGAGATATCATTTCATTCGGTCGATGTTGGAGGATGGACAGGTCAAGTTGGACAAGATACATATAGATGTCAATCCAGCGGATATGTTTACAAAGGTGGTGACAAGGGAGAAGCTGAGCTCCTCTTTAGTTTCAGTTGACCTTCAAGGTTGAATTCAAGTATAACAGAGTAGCAAGGTCCAAGGTACTTATTTCCAGTGGGAGCTACAATTGCAGCAGTGTCGTCAGGGATCAGTCTCCAAGTGGGAGATTGTGTTGGTGTGGAGCCTGATCAGTCTCCAAGTGCGATATTGTTGGTATGTGGTGACTGATCATGCTATATTGTATAGCCCATGGTATACTGTACACCCCGGCATGTATCCTTGTCGGGGTCTGGGGCTAGGATGGGCTCCAGATGAGGGTTCAGGGGCGGCAAGCCCTGAGAAAAAATTTCCTCCTACTTTTTCGCGTCATCACCGAAAAGGGGAAAAATCAACGAAAAAGGAAAAATCCAATTTTGTAGAACCCAAAATTTGGAAGCTTCTAAGCTTAATAAAAAGGGGTTCGGATGGGTGTTACAGAATAATGAAAAACGCGATTATTCGCAAGATTGTAATAGGTTTTTGCACTGGATAATAAAATCATTGGATGGTTGCGGTTTGGTGGATGTAGCTCGGATTGGGTGAACCATGTTAAGTTCTCTGTGTTATAATTTATTCTGTGTGTTTTTAGTTTCTCTGTTTATTACTTAAATCTACATTTAATTGTTAGATATTTTCCTTTCTAACCCTAATAGACAGCACGGTGTGCTAGCATCTCAGTGGGGTGCTAGCATCTGTATGGATAGAAAGTGTGAAACACAGCCAAAAACTATATAGAACCTGCTAACTACTTAACAAATAAGGTTTGATCTATGAACACGAAGAGTAAAAGCTACTAAACAGAAAAACAACAAGAAGAATACTTTAACTACTTAAATCACGAAATGAAAAAAGAGAGTGAGGAAAGTGCACCTTCCTATGCATGAGTTAAGTATCGTGAGCTCTTCACTTTAATTTGAACCTACACATAGCAAAGAGGAAAAATGTTGGGTCTATTTTAAGAGGATTGTCATAGTCAGTCCCCCGCTTTGGTGTTCCCACCTCCACGAATAGCCAATATAGCAATGATAGGATAAATATGATAAAGAAAAGCACTGAAAGGAAGAATACCAAGTAATGCTAACAACAATATGCCATGTAAACAAACAACGATGCTAAGTAAAGTGAGAGATAGAAATATATCACCTTCAATCACATGCACTCAAGGAAAATGAGAGAAGGAAAGAGCTTGCAAGCTTGGTAGAGTTGACGTTGTCGGAACAACAAAGAAAGCAGTCTTGCGAGACACCAAGTTACAACTCCAATGGTGGTACAAGTGTTGTGATTGAAGTGAGGTATGAATAATTGTGAAGAAGATTAAGTGAAGTCTCAAGAACTATGTAGAAGATGAATTGAATGAATGAGATAGTGCTTTGAAGATGAAAGGGAGGACAAAGGATTCATTCAAGGTCGGTAAAGTGAGCAAAGATGTTACACTTTGACACCAATGGAGAATTGTAATGCCTCTGCAAATTCCAGAGGCGGGAATCTTGTCAAGACGGGAACACGTCGTGCAGACGTCTATGCATCGTACTCACGTCCCTGATAGAAATTCCCCCACTAACATTAAAAAAACTACCAAATGGATGGAGAATGAACAAAAGACAAGGAATAGCATTAGTAGGTTTGATTTTTCTCAGGTAAGGGGTGTAAATAGGGAATTTGCAAGGGAGAAAATTCACACCATTACATTTTTCCCCCATTTTAGTGAGCATATTTGCTACCAAATGTGAGGTAAAGTAGATCAAAATAGTTTAAAGAAAGTATACCTAAATCGTCGAGGAAACAGACCACAATCAAACACACCTGCATGCTCAAGAAGAGAAGATGGCTCCATAGGTACTCGGTCCTGAGGAGAGTTGAAAAAAATGTGCCATAGGCCCTTGGACCTATGGAAAGGTGAACAAAAGGCTCTATAGGTGCTCGATCCAACAAATTTGAACAAAGAGATCCCACTTGAAGAAATTTCTTTACAAGTCCTCGGACTTGCAAAGGAGGCACCCCAAGTGCTTAGTCCTGAGGGAAGCCTGATGTGAGAGACTCCACAGAGTCTAATGGGTCCTTACAGGTGTTCAGTCTTGCAAGGTTGATTGAAAAGTAGCTTTAGATGTGCTCCTGCAAAGCAACATGTTATTCTGTAGACAAAACATGTTAGATAGCAAAAATCCATGCAGGTAGACAGACAGTCACACAGACAATCAACAACTGAAGGAGAAGCTTTCAAAGGGGTCCCTCAGGAACCCTTCAAAAGAAAAGGGGTCCACTCAAGGGACACTCTATTTGAAAAGCGATAACATTTTTCTTGAATGATTCTAGCATCAAGGATTCCTTTTGAAATATTTTTTTCATTAAGGAATTCGAAAGAAAGAATACTCCCTTGTAAGGGAAAGTTTTCAGACTTCTTCCTCAAAAGAAGTGCTCCCTTCTCGAAGGAAAGTTTTTAGATTTTGTCTTACGAATCCATGATAAAAGAAAGGTTCCACTAGGGATCCTTGATGAAGAATGCAATTTTTGAAAAATAAAGGATTTTTAGCGAGGGATTCGTTGGCCACCAAATGCACCTTTTTGAAAATTGGAGCAGTATGATAGCCCCCCTTAAGATGGTGTGTGCTAAACTCAGAGGCACATGACATGCTAAGGAGATAAAAGCAAGAATGAAAGTGATGTTATGGCCCACGGAACATGACGATATGTAATCGTGGTAATTTTTTCATGCACGTGAGCGACAACAAATAAGCAACACAACATCACAAAGCAAGCAAAGAAGAGAGAAAGACAAAAATAAAGGAAAAACAATGACACAATGGACAAGAGACAGGGGGAATTGATAATTAGGGGTTAGAGATGTTCATAAATATAGATAGATACGTGTAATATATAGTATATAAATGAATTGTCATCAACCCCCTATTATATCAAATCATAAATGAGAGCACATAAAAAATAAATAAAATAAAAAATAATTGGATCAACATGGAAGGGAGGCCTAAATTCCCCCAACACTTTGCATCATCCCCAATTGTCAAAAATCAAGGCACAAAAGAGGAAGAATGATGTGAAAAATAGAAGTTTACAAAACAAAGCAATCATATATCCAAGCACCTACAAGGGTGACAAGGGTCCTCCAGGAACATATAAGACAAGAACGGGGGGAAACACAGCACACACACAAATCTAATCTTCAAATAAAGAAGAGGCGCCCCCTATTCCTTATCAACCAAGAGGTCGTCGGTCTCCCAATCTAGATCATTATAAGGGGAAGGTGGATGAGCTTTCAAGGGTAGGATAGCAAGGGGAAAACCCTCTGACTCTCTTGTGACAAGATCTAAGGAAGAGGGCCCCTTGAGGTCTTCTTCGCTCAACTCATGTGACGTAAATGTCATTGATTTTGCAAAAATCGTCGACAGAGCCAGGACATCATCTACCAATTTGAGCATGCACTTGATGGGAGTTCCATGCATCAACTAGGTAGGAGATGGATGAGGTGCTTGAGATCCACTCCTTACCTCACCAAAAGACTTGGGGGTAGTGACGAACTCAAGGGACATCAAAGTTTCCTCCGTCACTAGGATGGCACAAGCCAACGCAAAACCAACTTTCAAAAAAGGTGACCCCTTCTTCCAACCCCCATTAGAAGCAGGGTCATTCTCCAACTTGTGCTTCATTAGAGGATGCAGGATCCCCACAAAAGAAGTAGAAGGCAAGGAAGTAGAGAGAAAACCATGGAAGATACCATCGAGGTATTCAACATATCCACAGATTTAGGAAAATGCAAGATGTTTGAAAGGGACATCAAGAATGGAGGCTCAATCGAAGGAGAAATGAACACTCGCACCCTTTTAGGGTGAGGATCATCCATTCTCACAGGGGTATCTAGAAGAAAGATTGAGGTGGAGGGAATTGAAGTAGAAGGGGCAGAAGAGGAGTACATAGTAGAAGACACCAAAATAGGAGCTACTAGCTCCACTTCCTCCTTCTGCAAAGTAGCCTGCTCAGCCTCAAGAGCCTTCCTTCTATGCTCATGTGCAAGGAATTTTCTTTGGCTCTGAGAGCTAAAGGCTACAACTAGAGAAGGAGCAAGAGGCTCCTATTTGGCCATGGGAGTGTCCATCATAGCCGATGTCGACAGAGGGAGTGACTCCTAGGCAGAAACAAGAGGAAGAGATGTAGGAATGGAGGTAACAATAGGTGGAGAAGGAGACTCAAGAACATTAGCGATGGGCCTCTTCCCATTTGCCACCAAAGAGGCAGGAGTAGTAGGAGGCCATGGACGCTGAGATGTAGAGGCGAATCCACGGGGACCCTTACCATACAAGATGGGTCGAGGCACTGTAGGTAAGACAGGAAGGTCAAAAACCTGACGCTTGGCCTTCCACCAAGCAGGCACCATTGGACCTCCCAAGAGATGCATAGGGGTGAAAGTTGAAGGTGTCATAGTAGGAAGGGAGGAAGAAGTAGGGGGAACTACAAAGGAAGAAGAAGAATGCCCCTGAGCACGAGTAGGCTTCCCCTTCCCCTTTTGGGAGGAAGAGGCATCCTACTACTGCGTTATAGGGTAAGTCATTTTCGGATGCACCTTGCCCCCAATCTTATACTTAATTTAATTTTGATAAATTAGGTCTATTCTTAGAGGAAGCGGACCAATTAGGGTGGGACAAAAATAATTTATCAATTAACCCCCATGGGATACCATCGTCTAATACTTGGTGTCATGTAAGACATGCATTGCACCTTCGTGAGAGAATTTCAGACATTTATATATAACAAAAGTGACTCCATTCACAGAAGCTCTAGTCACATCTTAACATAAAAATATAAATTCCAAACCAAAAAAGGCCTAATCAGCCTTAGAAATCTATGATTAAACAATGATAAAAAAAATTCCTTGACCCTGAATCAGAAGTATGGTAAGTAGCACCAAGTCCTTGCATTCTGACCACTATCTCATCCAATCTCTATACATAAGCTTTAACATTCTTATCTTCATACATATGCAGAAGCTCAAACTATGTCTCCAAATTCTGTAATTTTTCCTCTTTAACTCTCTCATCACCTTCATGCACCCTTTCAAAAGCATCCCAAACTTCCTTAGTCGGTGATGCCCAGATGAGCTAATTATAAATTATGTTAAAATTAGTCTGTGGTGTATGTGTACTTTTTCAATGATATGATCATGGTCTTGGTTGGTTGGTGTTTTTGAGTTTTACTTTTAGAATCAAAGCTATTGTTATATTATGTTGTTCTAACATACCCAGTCATTTGTTTTCTAGTTCCATGGGATGCCTAGCTTCACTCTGAACAAGTCAGATTATGGAATGACATCAAAGGTAGTATCCATAGCCCTAGGTCCCACTAGGATGGAAAGAGTTATAGAGCCATATAGAGCAATAGAGAGACCAGCATGGGTATGTATGGTGGTCTTCATCTTCTCATAGTCCTCCCTTTGTAATGAATTCAAAAAAAGAGTCTCCTCTATAATAATGTTCACACGGCTCGCGGGATCCACAAGGACCCCTATCACAATGTTTCCATTGATGCAAGCAAGAATATATAGAGGAGAAGCTTTGTTATTCATGGGTAGATCCTGCAATGTAAAATTTATATCTAGTGAACTAATCACAAGTTGAGGGGGAGGACTATGATTAAATGAAACCATATTTACATATGTTGAGGCCTTGGGAGAAGCACCAGTAGGATCAATAATTAAATTTGCAAAGTGAAATGGAAACGGGTCCGTATAATCTACAATTCAATATTCACCTTAGCCACCAACTTATTCGTATTATTCTTTTTACCATCAAGGCAAATGGTACCATCATCAATGCAGTCTTGTATCTCATGAGGCAAGTGAATACAACATTTAGTATCATGCTCGTGGACATGATGGTATTGGAAAAACAAATTTCCATCATACCAAGCAGGATAAGGCTCTCTAAGAGGTTGAGGATCCTCCAAGGTTATAACCTTATCCTTCAACAGTTTTTGTAGAATAGAAGAATAAGATTCAGAAAACTTTGTGAACCATTTGTTGTGCTTGAGGCCTTTTTCATTAGATGCAGTGACTACATTTGCAATAGATTTTCCTTTTCCTAAAATTGATACTATAGATCTTCCTTTGGGATGGGAACGTGAGGAAGATCCCCCGAACTAAACAACTATATATTGATATTCCTGCAACACCGTGCAAAGATGTGCAAAAGAAGGATACTTCATTAAGGTAAACTTATCCTACCAAGGTTGTTGTAGGTTGCCAATGAACACCTTCTACACGTCTAAGTCGGGTAGTAGGTATGAGATTTGTGAAAAGAGTGCTTGGTATAGAGAAATGAAATCAGTAATCTTATCATGCTTTATCTACTTACATCGAATGAGATTTGAGAAGGTCATATTCGGCCCAATGTCAACTTGAAACTATCAGAGAAATTGATTAACAAGTTGATCGAATGATAATATGGAGTTGTCGAGAAAGGAACAATACCAATCTAATGATGTATCCTTGAGAGATCAAGGAAATAATTTGGCCATCAAGGCATCATGGTGAAATAATTCTATACACATCATGTTGAAAGATAACATGTGTTTTTGAGGGTCTCCTTTACCACCGTATTTCTCAAATTTAGGAATTTTCATCCCTTGATGGATAGGAGTGTTCAAAATCATCACCAAAAGAGGGCTATGTCAAAAGAAGGGTTGGAAGATTGGTTGGGCAGAGGCCTGGGATAGACTTTCCAATTGGTTCTATATTTGACCCATATTTTGCAAAGCATTCAAAATAGGGTCATATGAAGAAAGAGGAACAATGGAGCCACCACCAGAGCCACCATTGTGACCACCACTAGATCCACCACTACAACCACTACCAAGGCCACCGTCGTAGCCACCACCAAAGCTACCACTATAGCCACTGCCAGAGCCACCACCATGACCACCACCAAAGCCACCAGACATACGAAAACCACCATCCCTCATTCCACCAGAGATCCCACTACCAAACACAAGATTTCCCCTAGGAGGAAGAACATTGAATCTTGGAAGTACTTTGCTTGCTTTGATAGTAAGAGGCATAGCAAGAGCGGAGATGTTGACGGAAGGGCTTGTTTCATCCATACATACCGATGTCAGGGGCATTGAGACACCAATTTTTCTTTCATAAGTGTTGAGTTCATGACCTTGGGTACTACTTGACCTAGGGTTGTAAGAGGGGACATATTCTTCCACTAACTTGATAAGGCCACAGAGAAACTCTATGACTGTTTGATCCTTGTCAATCATATATCTGATCTCATTAATAAACCTAGTGGCTTTAGCCATGTTTTGATCTTTTCCTAAGTGATTTCTAAGATCCATTATCCTCTTATCTAGATTGATGATATGCTCTACAAGAATAGTGAGAGCATCATCATCACTTAAAGGTGGGGCCATAGGAGAGACAGGAGGAGTAGGATCACGAGTGGTTTCATCAAAGAAACTCATCTCTGTTACATACACCATCTCTTGTGAAGAGAGAGCCGTAGTGACCTTTGAGAAGTCCATCTCAAAGTGTCGCACGCTCCTTCTAACTACATGCCCAGAAGTTGTAGACTAGGTTGTTAAGCTCATAAAGCATCATAATACACAAGCCTAAAACCTACATAGACAAGAGAGAAAGAACCTCAAGACAAAGAAATAGATAATACAAGATTCACATCAGGTTCACCAAAATGTAGAGGAGGGGAACTGACTGCTCAAGGCCCCAGGTCATGGGAGGGCATCAAATGACAGGCCTCCCTAATCTACCTCAAGCTAGATGAAAAGTTTAGGAAATTGTGAAGGGTTTAAGGTAGAGAAAGAAGAGCACTCTTAGTACCATTGTCTTTCTATTGACCTGATAGTTTCAGGAGGTCAAGAGAGCAGGTTTCCAAATCCCAAATTGTACCTCAGACAGCTCTCTCCCAGAGGATGAAAGTGCAGGAAATGAATGGCACTAGCGTCTTAGTGGGGCGTTGGGATCCATACGAACAAAAAGTGTCAAACATGGATCCATACAAACAAAAAGTGTCAAACATAGCCAAAAACTACAGAGAACCTACTAGGTTTGATGCGAAAACATAGAGTAAAAGCTACTAAATAGAAAAACAACAAGAAGAATACTTTAACTACTTGAATCATGAAATGAAAAAAGAGGGTGAGGAAAGCGCACCTTCCTACCCACAAGTTAATTATCTTGAGCTCTTCACTTCAACACGAACCTACACACAACAAAGAGGAAAAATGTTGGGCTTTTTTTAAAAGGACTACCATAGTTAGTTCCCCGCTTTGGTGTACCCACCTCCATGGACAACCAATATAGCAATGATAGGAGAAATATGATAAAGAAAGCATTGAAAGGAAGAATACCAAGCAATGCTAACAACAATATGCTATGTAAACAAGAAATGATGCCAAGTAAAGTGAGAGATAGAAAGATATCACCTTCAATCACATGCACTTAAGGAAAATGAGAGAAGGAAAGAGCTCGCAAGCCTGGCAGAGTCGATGTTGCCACAACAATGAAGAAATCAGTCTCGCAAGACACCAATTTGCATCTCCAATGGTGGTACAAGTGTTGTGAATCAAGTGAGGTATGAAGAATTACAAAGAAGATCAAGTGAAGTCTCAAGAACTATGTAGAAGACAAATTGAATGAATGAGATAGTGCTTTGAAGATGAAAGGGAAGCAAAAGGATTCATTCAAGGTTGGTCAAGTGAGCAAAGACGTTACACTTTGACAACAATGGAGAATTGTAATACCTTTATGGATTCCAAACATGGGAATCATGTTAGGACGACAGTGCACCACACAGACATTTGTGCATCACACTCGCATCTCTGACAGAAATTCCCCCACCAACACTATAGACAGCTTCCAAATGGATGGAGAGTGAATGGAGGATGTGGAATAGCATCATCGGATTTGATTTTTCTAAGGTAAGGGGTGTAAATAGGGAATTTGCAAGGGGTGAAAATTCACACCATTAAACCTACTTGCCTTATCAAAAATAGAATAGCACTAATATGTTTTACAAGGAATGATCATTTATAGTTGAAGACTCTAATCCACACCAACACAATGTATGATTCCTTTTATAATATAAAATTCTTATTTAATGCGCCTCTTCCCCCGAAGTTTAACAAGTCATATGATGGATTGGTTTTCTCATCTACCTCTCGGTATAAAAACTTTCAAGGAAATTACCAATAAATTCATCAATAACTTCTTTAATCTGGACATGGATGTAAGTCTAGAAGAACTGTACACTCTCGAACAAAACAAGGAGAATATTTTGCTAATATTTTACAACGATGGAGACAAAGAGTGAGTAAGAGCAAGTGGCCTCTTCCTGATGAACAACAAGTGGGAATCATCATAGAAAATCTAGATCCAGATCTATTCTTCCACTTGAAAATGCAATGCATCACATCTTATGATGAGCTTGTCCCTAGATCCCTTAACATCAAGAGATCTCTAATCTCACAAGGAAATACTCAAGCTTACAAAGACAACATCCCATCAACCAGTTCAAATGACAAGCCTCATGTCTAGAATAAGAACAAGAATGTAACAAATGATGGTGTGGTAGATGCTAAGGAGGTCCTAAGTTCTCCTAGACCAAACAACAATCACATTGTTAACATTCAACCAACAGTGCAACAAATAACGCCTCCTCAAAACAATTAAATCAACAACATCGAAATGAAACAAAGGAAAACGCCTAACAATAACAACTATCCTAAACACAAGTACATCAAAACCATTATGAAGAAGTTGGTAGAGTCAAACCTAATAACACTTCCCAACTTTGAAAACTACCAAGAACTGCAAGAGAAACCATCATGGTACAACGAGAATGATCTATGTGACTATTGTCAATAGATTTGCACCCTACTGAATGCAATATTCAGCAACCTACTGAAACATGGAAACCTCCTTCAGATGTGGGTGATCTAAGCGAAGGAGGAATCTCCAGAGTGAGTTGGTTCTCCAAATAATAAATCCTATTCTAAATAACTTCTGAGGAAAGGGATAAAAGGTGACTGAAAACTAAAACCTATTACTAACAGATGACTTTCAAAACCTGATAATGATTCAATGATGATTCTGATCTCTTCCCCACAAACAGTTTTCAAAAAAACACAATACTTCACAACTTCTCATGAACAATTGATACATAATAAATTTGCATGAAGACCTGACTTGAAGCACAACATGCAACCTATATTCTGAACTTTCTACATTAAGAATTACAGTTTAAGGACAAAACAAAGACTGTAAACAAAAATCAAAAGATAAAATCAAACTGAAACTGCAAGTAAACACATAAATGAGAAGTAGGAATGCTTTCTTTATTCAACTGAAGGAGAATGCCACAATCTAAAACTGAGTACAAAATGTGTTCACAAGCTCAAAAATGCATATGAGCCAGAACTGACCTCTGAACTGAGAAGGAGAGCTAAAAAAGACTAGGTTTTTTTAAAGGCATAACTCTCAAGAAACCCTAATCCGAGCTCAGAAAAAAGCATATTGGTTTTATGATGAACCTATCAAGCCTCTAAAAATAGGTTGAATTTTCTTTAAATGCTCAAAAAACACCTTATCTCTCCAAGATAATTCTCGAATCTGACCAAGAGAAGAAGTCAATAAAAATCTGCTAAAAATAGCAAGAAATCATAAAACAATTTATAGAAGATTGCTTTACGATTCTGCTTTCCAGGATTGCAGATTTGCACCATTTATCTATTTTTCGCAATTAAAGATTAAAAATCTTTTGCAAAAAAGAAAAAAAACTTCTTATCCCTCCATTACAATAATTTGATTTTCTCAAAACTCGTAAAAATATTAATGCACATCATTATCTTCTCATCATCTCATAAAAGATCTCTCATTGATTTCTTTAAAATCAATTTAAAAACAAAGAACCCTAAATAGGAACTGACCCAAAACAAACAGATCCTAGGTCATAAGGTATCCATCACTACACTCTTAATTGATTTTCTCTTAAACCAATAACATAAGATAAAATACTCCATATCACCAAGGCAAAGGACAAGTCCTAAAGACTTTAATATATCGACCTAGTATAAGAATTTTTCCTCCCACATATATCAAACTTCATACTTTAATAAATCACAATGCAAAGGTTATAAGTCTCGGCCTCCATTCAAAATTCTCCACGTGCTTTGACTGAAGATTCTAGATGATGATAAGGTTGGAATTAGGGTTCGAACAAAACAAGGTCAAACCCTAATCATCACTTCATTTTGCACTCTCCACTTTGAGGAAAATGAGCTCTGCCTGACAGCACGCCGCCATGACAGTCAAGCTTAGACTGGTACTCATGTGCCTTGAGAACTTCATCATGCTTCTTCCATGGTCAAGCTACTCAGAGGGTAAGCTTGTTTTGCTTTGTATTGAGGTTCTTTCACTTGATTTCAAAGAGTAATCTCCATGGCCGCGACCTGTCATGCTTCTTTCTGACTTAATCTACTCCTGTGCTTTGCTATGATTTGGCCGTCATGAGCTCGAACTCAGCCTATTTGAAACCTCCATGAGAAACCACACTTGTGGGATTTTTCTTTTGCTTCCTATGCACAAGGTAAGCCAGCTTCAATGGCTTTTAAAATATTGTACTTTGTGGCCTTATGGCCGCGGCTATACACACCCTCTAATGCATTTTCTTGTATATTTCTTGCCCAAATATTGTTGTCTTTGTACTCCTTATGCCTGCAGACCACCTTACACGAGCTTGCACTGGATATCTTCATGTGGTTTGAGAATCTACTATGGGTCTGGTTGTGCCATAAGCATCCTTCTATAGATTCAAAGTGGTGAGTTACATACATACATTTCTCTTTTGGAAAACTCAACCTCTTTCACTTAAAAACCATGGCCATATATCGGCTGCCATATATATATATATATATATATATATATATATATATATATTATAGAAAGCATTTTTTTCAGAGATTTTGGGTCCGACCCAACACAGGAAATTGGCATTTTTATGTTTTTAGTTGTTTTATGTAAAAAAACCATATGGGTTGTCTCCATTATTGCATTTTTTGTATTCTCTTGTATTTTAAATATCAACCCCGAAACTGGGTACTTGAGATTCAAAACTGAACCTTCATTTGTATGATTCTATTCATATAGGCTCGACCCAAAACAACTGGTGGTTTTCTTCGGACTCTTGAAACAAAATAATGACATGGGAATTTGTATATTTCTAAAGAAAATTGTATTTCCTTTCTTCTGATGCTCGACCCACCTTAGGAAACTTGCATTTTCTTGTATTTTCTTGTTGTCTCTTTACGTGGGTTATCACTGAAATTAAATCTTTTGTATTTTGAAGCTCGAACCTTGAAAATGGGTATCATATACTCATTTTGCATTAAATTTATAACTTGGCCCATAATAGCTGGTGATGCTCTTTGATATTCTGTGACTGTATTCTTCAAACCCCACTGTGGGCTTTCCTTGTGAAGAAAACTGCTCCTTGAAGATTGGCTCGAAATGTCTTTTATTTCTGCATTTGTAAAATGTATTTATGAAACCCTCACCATAGGAGATCAGTTGTAATATAGAGGGACTGTATACTTCAATGCTCATATAAAATTGGGCTTCTTTAACATTCGAAATCTTTACTTTCAGCATGATTCTGTGTTTGTCTCTTCATGAATAAAATGAACCACCGACTTATGAAATTCTGGAAATGTATCCCTTGTTTGAACTATAGCCATATGAGTTTATGCCGTTTCCTTTTCCTCACAAAATTTACTTTTGACTGAAATTGTAGATTACATATTCCATGCATAATCTGCTCATTTTGAAAATAACCTTTATGTGTCAAAATTCTTATTGAAACTGTGCACACTTGTCTGTTTGATACCTTTAAACAACTCCAGTGTTTGTCTATTGTGAAAAGAAGGACCTCTTAATGTATATTATCTCCCTGCTTGTTCTATGTATGCACAGCAGTGTCTTTTATATTTTCCCTAACCTTAACACAGCAACTTTTTCCTTCTGCTCTTGGACTTCGTAGAGATTTAGATTGGAATATTGCAACACCACGAACCACCCCTACTCATCAATTCCTATGCATACTTAAAGCCTCAGAAACACCATTCTGGAATGAAATTGTTATCATTTTATCCTGTAGCTCCTAATTTTGTATACGCTTATCAGTCAACTGGAGCTAGTGATTCATTCAACACTTGAATACACTGTCTGTGCCCCATACTCTTGATCAGCACGGTACTCTTCATGCATTTTTATGTTCCACTTATCAAACTGCTCTCAAAATCTGCTCTCTTTCACAATGAAAACCAAAACAAAACTCTTGATTAAGGCATAATGTATGCATGTTCACTATCCTTGACTGTGAAAAGAATGAATCGATGAACTGGAACTTGCATGACATATATGATTATAATGAACATAGAACATGGAATATTAACTATGCAGCAATGTTTGATATAAATGTACTCAGCTGAATTGATTGAGTGAACTAAACTCACTATTCACCTGTAGCCTTCAGAAAATAAACCTGATCGTTATGAACGTACAATTGGTTTAGTTTCTCGATAGATAACTCTATTTACTCTTTCAGTTGTATTCCCTTTCACTTGATGAATATGATGATGTATTCTTTAAATCAGCCCATTAATGAATAGGGCAGCATGTCGAGCTCTACCCTTGTGGGAGCTCACTTTCTCCACATGCTTGGTCTTCGAATAATGTTCAGCTACGTGATTTTACCTATACCTGCACAAAGAAACAAGCAATGTTAGCATAAAAACAAAATATGATGATCGTGATATTATTATTCTCCTTCAACTCATTTCTTCTGCACTACACTTGATTGATTGTTTCAATGTATGATTAATAGTAGGTTGTACTATTGTGGGTGCCTCATATAGGTTACTTCATAATCGGAGCCACTGACACCCCTCTTTTCTCTTACAGGTCGACAGAATATGAGAAGACAAAGGTGCACCATCATCATCAACCATCGGCCAAAACAGGCAATGATGATTATGCTGTTTACTTATGTGATTTCTTTTCCGCACCTTCAGTAGTATAGTGTGCTATTAGTGATTCATTGTGACAGTCACATCCATGGCTTGTGTGGATATTTTATTTCAATTCTTTCTTTTCATTTGAAAAGAAAATGCATTTAAATGCAATGTTGTAATATCTGATTCTTGAAATCAAATGAAGCCTTGTAAAATATGAGTCTTTTCATGAAATAAAAGAAAGCATTTGAAATGCTATTTTGCTCATTTGCTCAATTTTGTATTTCTTTTAATTCTGGAATATCTGAATGGCATTCTAAAAACTCTATTTCTTCTTTAAAACGCATAACTGTCACTCAATGCATAATGATAAAAGAATGCAACAACACTTAGGTTCAATCTACAATTTCACCTCATGATGTAATAACGTTTAGCCAGCTCCACCAATTGAGTTGAGAAAAAATTGGTAACATTTTGGCGATTTCCGCTATATGCTTGCCTGCTAAGCATAGATCAATGGCCTTTAACAATTCATTGGGCAAGGAGTCAATTATGCCCCTTCTTGACAACTCAGAACTTGAACAGCAACACTCCAAATAGCAGCAAGAAAACAAAACTAAACTGAAAGCAAACTAACAGGCCTTGGTGGCCAACACAACAATGCACAGCAGTGCTTAGGGAAAGCAAAAATACTAAAATTAAATGTGTGAAACACACTTATTTGCAACTACTCTACTTAACTATGAGATAACCTATCTCAAAGGCAGTGCTTGAGGTGGATCCCATTAAATGGGATAGATAGCACCTCGCCAGTCATCTTTGAAAGTTGGAATGCATTGTGCTCCTTGCATTCTATAATCACATAAGGCTCGTCCCACATTGCATCGAACTTGGAATGTCATCCAGGTCTGCTCTTAAATTCATTCCACTTGAAAACTAGATCTCCAACAATGAAATCACGAGGCCTCGCCCTCTTGTCAAACGAATTCTTCATTTGAGCTTGATGTATTTCTAGCTGTCTTAGAGCTTCCTTTCTGGTCTCTTCAAGCTCGACTAGCTATGCAAACCTTACTTCAAAAGGTTGTTCATTCAGCAACTCCAGTTCTTTAACATAACTTAAGGTTGGTAACTCAATTGAAATAGGAAACCTAGCCTCTTTTCCATAAGTTAACACAAAAGGTGAACAACCAGTGGCTCTTTTAAGAGTTATCTTGTCAACCCAAAGGGCTAGCTTCATCTTTTCATGCCATGTCCTCTGATTATCTTCAACAATCTTCTTGATTATCCGAATTAGATTTTTAATTGTGGATTATGCCTGACCATTGCCCTGCAGAAAATAATTTGAGGATTATTCAAATAAATATCATTTCTAACAGACCAATCTGAAATCTTCAATCCTATGAAAGCTAAACCATTATCTGAAATGATTGAATCTGGAACACCAAATCTCGATATGAGATCTTGATAGAAATTAAGCACTACAGTCTCGTTCGCTTCCTTTAAAGCAAGGGCTTCGGTCCATTTTGTAAAATAATCTGTGGCAATAAGAATCCACTTATGACCCGCACTTGAAGACAGATTTATAGGGCCAATAAAATCCAAGCCTCGCTTAGTAAAGGGCTATTCTACCTGAATCGGATGCAGGGGTAGCGGTGCAAGCCTCTATTTGCCAGCAAATAAAGCACATTTTTCACATTTTTTGACCCACGCAATAGCGTCTTTAAACAAATCTAGCCAGTAATAACCAGCTCGCATAACTTTTAGAGTTGTTCTTGCAGCAAAGTGACCTCCTAAAGTTCCATCATGAAATTCTACTAACAGCTTGTCAACTTGATTAGGCTAAATGCAATGTAATAAGATACCTTGAAAATCTCTCCTATAAAGAATGCCATCAATAATTGCATAAAGGATGGCTTGTAATCTATAATACCTTCGTTTTGCTTTGTCTAATCCTTCGGGGCACTCACCAGTTTGCAAATAATGCATCATTTGTTGCAACCATGTAGCAGGAGGTGCTTGAACAGCACTTGGAACATCATTATTTAAGACTGCTTCTGTATTTGCAGCCTCATTTGAGCTGATGTCCTTATTTCCAGCAATCTGTTCACACAAACCCTTGCCTCTAACGAGCTTGGTTACTTTTATATCGACATAAAACTCCATTACTTTGGTAATCCAACCAGCACGCTTATCTTTAATATCTTTGTTAAGCAAAAAATCCTTAACAGTTGAATGAGCCACTAATAAATGAATCTTGTTGTTGGACAGCATGTGTCTGAACTTCTTCAAACTTCTTACAACAGCAAAAACATGTTTCTCAACAAAAGAATATTTTACCTCATAATCATGCAATACTTAGCTGAAAAACGCTACAGGATGCTCCAAGCCTTCATCATTTTACTGGCATAACATAGCCGAAACAGTATCTACTCCTCCAAAAGCATACAAAATAAAATCTTTGTCAAAGTTTGGATTAATGAGAGTAGGAGTGGCTGTGAGTGCTTCCTTGATCTGCTCAAAGCTCCTCTTGCCCTCCTTGGTCCAATTGAATGGCATATTCTTTTTCAGCATAGAAGTGAGAGGCTACAGCAAGGTTGCAATATTTGGTATGAACCTCCTCATGAATTTATCCTGCCAAGAAATTTTTGCAAGCCTTTCTTGTGGGCTGGTAATGGCAATTCAAGAATTGCAGAAACTCTTTCAGGATCAATTGAAATACCTTGCTTTGAGACAATGTGTCCAAGCAGTTTGCCTTCGTGCACTAAAAATATACACTTCTTTGGATTGAGAGACACTCCGAACTCTCTGCACCTCTGAAAAATCTGTTCCAAATGATACAAGTGTTCATTAGCATTTCTGAAAAAAATAGTAATATCATCTAAATATACCAAAACAAACTTATTCATAAGGTCGTGAAAGGCCATATCCATAGCACGCTGAAAAGTTGCTCCAGCATTAGATAAGCTGAAAGGAATCTTCTTGTAGGCCATCGTGCCCCATTTGGTTGTAAATTTTGTTTTGAACTGATCTTCCTGCTTCACCAGAATTTGGTTGTAACTTGAGTAACCATCTAACAAGGAAAATCTATCAGAACCAGAAACCACTTGTAAAATCTGCTCCATGGAAGGGAGTGGGTAATGGTCTTTCAATGACGCCTTATTCAGATCTCAAAAATTGACACATAATTTGATTTCTCCACTTTTCTTCTTGACTGGGACTAAATTTGACACCCAAGAGGTGTGCTTGATAGGAAAAATAATACCACTCTCAACTAGCTTATTCAGTTCAGCCTTCATAAGGTGCTCTAACTTGGGATTAAGCGGTCTCTGTTTCTGTCTTACTGGTTTTGCATCGGGTTCAAGCTCGATAGTATTTGGGCTAGTTCAAGGTTAAAGCCTCTTAAATCCTTGTACTCCCAAGTAGAAACATCACTATATTTCTGACATAACAAAATAAACTCTTGTTGTTCCTCTTGACTACATACCTTTCCCAGCTAGAGAAGCTTTCCTTTGAAATTTTTGATGGCTGCATAATGTTCTTCTTTAACTGTCAAGCTGCACTTGTCATTTCGGCAGCATATTAGTTTTTAACTGTACGATCTGGTCCTCATATTACTGCTACCATTTTTGCTGACTTCCATCTGCGAACTCAGCTTCAGCAATCAAAAAATTCACGATCTACTCATCACTGTCAAAAACCTGCCAACTCACGTTATTGTCAGGTATAGAAGGTCTGACCACTATTTTCATGTACTGACGTGCTTCTACCTTATGAATCTCTTTGGGAATGTCAAATTGGGCTCCTATGGCAGCGAGCCTGTCGGTGTGCTTATTTTGATTTTGAGGAATCGCCATGATGTTAAAAGCATTAAAATCTTCTATTAAATCCCATACACGATGCTTGTATTTCTTAAGCAAATCATTCTTAGTAGCATTTAAATTTCTGACCTGATTAGCAATCAACTCGGAATCACCATAAACCTGCAAGCATTTAATACCTCATTTGCGGGCCCACTCAAGGCCATGCACCAACGCTTCGTACTCGGCTGTATTATTTGAACAGCTGAAAGAAAATCTGCAAGCTGAAAAATACTTATCTCCTTCGAGCAATATCAACATAGCTCCACCCCTGGCACCAACACTGCTCCTCAAACCATCAAAATAGAGCTTCCAAAGCTCATTATCCTTTTCTGCAGATGGTTCATCCTCTTTACAAAGACTAGGCATGTCGCAATCAGACTCTCGAATCATATAGACTCCTAATCCTACCTCATCTGTGTTCTAAAACGGATCAAGCTCGTGATCTTCGACTGCCCATTCATCTAGACTAATATTGTCTACATGGGTGCTACAGTCTGAGGTCATGGTTTGCTCCTCCATTGCAAAGGTGGCGTAGAGGTTAGCATTTATAGGATTTGGCGAGTATGGTTCGATATGGTCTTTGGCAAGAGGCTCAAACTTTATGGTCACTTTCATACCATACCTAGCTCTAAAAAACAAATGAGACCAATCAAAAGACAAAAACCCACCCAATTTGGCTGTAAAATCCCTTGATAGACAAATGGAAAAGTGCGGCGGTAAGTCTATGACATGAATATCTTGATGAATAGAAAAACTTGGGGATGTGTGCAAGGTAAGAGCTAAGTTTTTGATAATACCAGTAGTCTTAACAGCAGACCCATCTAATTGCACTACGCCTTTCTGGGGATTAGGCTCATAAACAAGACCTAATTTATCAGCTAAACTCTTAGGCATGACTGAACTACTAGCACTAGAATCAACCATATAATTATGCACAATTTTATCGCCAATAATCAAACTTAAATAGAACGGAGGGGGATTTACCTCTTTTTCTTTCTACCCACTCTTATCTTCCAAGTCATTAGCCAACACCACTTTCGCAACTCCTTGATTAGTGTTGTCAGAGATCGAAAACTCAGCCAAAGCATTTTGCAGTAAACTTTTCTGCCCTGGAAGTTGTAGAGCATCTAATATCAACATGTTGACATTAGTTTTCTTGAGATGCTCAATAATATTAAATGATGAAGAGTTTACCTTCTATTGGTTTTTTATGACAGCAGCTTCATTTTGCCTCTGCAAAGGCTGAGAATGCATTTTTAGTTGTTCCTTGTTGGGTATCTCCTGTCCCCTTTGCAAAATATGCATTTTAGGCTGTGTGGTAGTGTTAACCTCTGATAAAAATAGGTTGCTTATTGGCTGAAGGCTGCTGCTGTGAACTTCCAACTTGTTGTCCTAGATCCATAGCTCACTTTTTAGATCTGGTATTAGCTGAAATAGGAGAATTTTGTTGACTTTGGCCATTCATGCCATAGAATTTGGAGCTCTGCCAGTTTGGAAAGCCAACCTCTACATTATCTTGTTGTTCTTGATTCTGATCTGCAACATTTTATGGAACAGCATAGCTATTCTGAACTTTAAAGCTTGATTCCTCATTCCATTGGCACACGTTGATTAGCTATGGGGCTGTTTGTACATATAACACCAATAGTAATCTTGGGCAACATTATTTTGTGGCACAAGTTCCATTGACGAACTGGCTGCGTTCGGATTGTATGGCTGGAATGGCCTAGGGTTAAAATTCCTTCTTTGGGATTGATAATCATTTTGAAAAGTTGGCCTATTTTGTTGGTTTTGCTGATAAGGAGCTTGATAAGGCTTACTTTCCTGACCAACATGTTTTTTAATAGTCACGAGATCATTTCCGAAGGTCTTCAATATGCTTTTAAGCTCTTGCATCTCTGAATTTGGGGCTAGGGTAGCAACTTCTTGGGCTGTACTATGATATCCTATCACTGGAATACGCGAGACAACAGCCAAATGAGGCATAGCAGTGGGAATAGGTGGATGTATTTCTAGAAATAAAGGCATAGGGGGTCTAGGAGCTATGTCTCCAGCTTGAATGAGGCAATTTTCAGTGTTAATGGCAATATTATAAGTGTTAGGAAGCATTAGACCACCCATAGACTGAGTCATAACAACAATCTTACTGTTCAAAGCTTTTAAATAAAACAAAAATGCATGTGCTGGAAAGGGCTTTACCGTTGCTGGGATCCTATCCCAGGTCCTCTAAAATCTGTAATTGAAATCTGCCAAATGTTCGTGTGGTGCCCTTTGAATAGTGCTCAACTGCTCTAATAAGGACAAATTAACAGATTTATCAGCAAAATGTTGATACAAGTCATTACCTAATGCATCCCACGTTGCAATCGAGTTGGTTGCGAGGCCTCTGAACCACTATAATCTCTGAAAGTAGCTTTCAAGGTCCCACCGGGCGTGCCAAAAACTATTGTCAATATATTTTCACCCTGCTAAATGCAATATTCAGCAACCTACTGAAACATGGAAACCTCCTTCAGACGTGGGTGATCTAAGCGAAGGAGGAATCTCTAGAGTGAGCTGGTTCTCCGAATAATAAATCCTACTCTAAATAACTTCTGAGGAAAGGGATAAAAGGTGACTGAAAACTAAAACCTATTACTAACAGATGACTTTCAAAACCTAATAATGATTCAATGATGACTCTGATCTCTTCCTCACAAACAGTTTTCAGAAAAACACAATACTTCACAACTTCTCATGAACAATTGATACATAAATAATTTGCATGAAGACCTGACTTGAAGCATAACATGCAACCTATATTCTGAACTTTATGCATTAAGAATTATAGTTTAAGGACAAAACAAGGACTCTATAAATAGAAATCACAAGATAAAATCAAACTGAAACTGCAAGTAAACACAGAAATGAGAAGTAGGAATGTTGTCTTTATTCAACTGAAGGAGAATGCCACAATTTGAAACTGAGTTCAAAATTTGTTCACAAGCTCAAAAATGCATATGAGCCAGAACTGACCTTTGAACTGAGAAGGAGAGCTAAAAAAGATGAAGTCTTTTGAAAGGCATAACTCTCAAGAAACCCTAATCTGAGCTCAGAAAAAAGCTCAAGGAAAAAGGCTTCAAACTGTCTCAAAAATTGCATAAAAGCATAAAAAAGCATATTGGTTTTATGATGAACCTGTCAAGCCTCTAAAAATAGGCTGAATTTTCTTTAAAAGCTCAAAAAACACCTTATCACTACAAGATAAGTCTCGAATCCGACCAAGACAAGAAGTCAATAAAAATCTGCTAAAAATAGCAAGAAATCATAAAACAATTTATAGAAGATTGCTTTACGATTATGCTTTACAGGATTGCATATTTGCACAATTTATCTATTTTTTGCAATTAAAGATTAAAAATATTTTGCGAAAAAGAAAAAAAAACTTCTTATCCCTCCATTACAATAATTTGATTTTCTCAAAAATCATAAAAATATTAATGCACATCATTATCTTCTCATCATCTCATAAAATATCTCTCATTGATTTCTTTAAAATCAATTTAAAAACAAAGAACCCTAAATAGGAACATACCCAAAACAAACAGATCCTAGGTCATAAGGCATCCATCACTACACCCTTAATTTATTTTCTCTTAAACTAATAACATAAGATCAAATACTCCATATCACCAAGGCAAAAGACAAGTCCTAAAGACTTTAATATATCGACCTAGTATAAGAATTTTGCCTCCCACATATATCAAACTACAGACTTGAATAAATCACAATGCAAAGGTTATAAGTCTCGGCCTCCATTCAAAATTCTCCACGTGCTTTGACCGAAGACTCTAGATGATGATAAGGTTGGAATTAGGGTTCGAACAAAACAAGGTCAAACCCTAATCATCACTTCATTTCGCACTCTCCACTTTGAGGAAAATGAACTCTTCCTGAAAGCACGCCGCCATGACAGTCAAGCTTAGACTGGTACTCGTGTGCCTTGAGAACTTCATCATGCTTGTTCTGTGGTCGAGCTACTAAGAGGGTAAGCTTGTTTTGCTTTGTATTGAGGTTCTTTCACTTGATTTCAAAGAGTAATCTCCATGGCCGTGTCCTGTCATGCTTCTTTCTGACTTAATCTACTCCTGTGCTTTGCTATGCTTTGGTCGTCATGAGCTCGAACTCAGCCTATTTGAAACCTCCATGAGAAACCACGCTTGTGGGCTTTTCATTTTTCTTCTTGTGCACAAGGTAAGCCAACTTCAATGGCTTTTAAAATATTGTACATTGTGGCCTTATGGCCGCGGCTATACACACCCTCTAATGCATTTTCTTGTATATTTCTCGCACAAATATTGTTGTCTTTGTACTCCTTATGCCTGTCGACCACCTTACACGAGCTTGCACTGGATATCTTCGTGTGGTTTGATAATCTACTATGGATCTGGCCACGCCATAAGCATCCTTCTACAAATTCAAAGCGGTGAGTTACATACATACATTTCTCTTTTGGAAAACTCGACCTCTTTCACTTAAAACCCATGGCCATATATCGTTTGCCATATATATATTATAGAAAGCATTTTTTTCTGAGATTTTGGGTCCGACCCAACACAGGAAATTGGCATTTTCATGTTTTTAGCTTTTTTATGTAAAAAAACCATATCGGTTGTCTCCATTATTGCATTTTTTGTATTCTCTTGTATTTTAAATATCAACCCCGAAACTGGGTACTTAAGATTCAAAATTGCAACTTCATTTGTATGATTCTATTCATATAGGCTCGACCCAAAACAACTAGTGGTTTTTTTCGGACTCCTGAAACAAAATAATGACATGGGTATTTGTATATTTCAAAAGAAAATTGTATTTCCTTTCTTCTGATGCTCGACCCACCTTAGGAAACTTCCATTATCTTGTATTTTCTTGTTGTCTCTTTATGTGGGTTATCACTGAAATTGAATCTTCTGTATTTTGAAGCTCGAACCCTGAAAATGGGTATCATATATTCATTTTGCATTAAATTTATAACTCGGCCCATAATAACTGGTGATGCTCTTCGATATTTTGTGACTGTATTCTTCAAACCCCACTGTGGGCTTTCCTTGCTATGAAGAAAACTGCTCCTTGAAGATTGGCTCGAAATGTCTTTTATTTCTACATTTGTAAAATGTATTTATGAAACCCTCACCATAGGAGGTCAGTTGTAATATAGAGGGACTATATACTTCAATGCTCATATAAAACTGGGCTTCTTTAACATTCAAAATCTTTACTTTCAGCATGATTTCATGTTTGTCTCTTCATGAAGAAAATGAACCACCGACTTATGAAATTCTGGAAATGTATCGCTTGTTTGAACTACAGCCATATGAGTTTATGCCATTTCCTTTTCCTCACAGAATTTACTTTTGACTGAAATTGTAGATTACTTATTCCATGCGTAATTTGCTCATTCTGAAAATAACCTTTATGTGTCAAAATTCTTGTTGAAACTGTGCACACTTTTCTGTTTGATACCTTTAAACAACTCCAGTGTTTGTCTGTTGTGAAAAGAAGGACCTCTTAATGTATATTATCTCCCTGCTTGTTCTCTGTATGCACAGCATTGTCTTTTTTATTTTCCCTAACCTTAACATAGCAACTTTTTCCTTCTTCTCTTGGACTTCGTAGAGATTTAGATTGGAATATTTCAACACCACGAACCACCCCTACTCATCAGTTCCTATTCATACTTAAAGCCTCATAAACACCATTCTGGAATGAAACTGTTATCATTTTATCCTGTAGCTCCTAATTTTGTATACGCTTATCAGTCAACTGGAGCTAGTGATTCATTCAACACTTGAATACACTGTCTGTGCCCCATACTCTTGATCAGCACGGTACTCTTCATGCATTTTTATGTTCCACTTATCAAACTGCTCTCAAAATCTGCTCTCTTTCACAATGAAAACCAAAACAAAACTCTTGATTAAGGCATAATGTATGCATGTTCACTATCCTTGACTGTGAAAAGAATGAATCGATGAACTGGAACTTGCATGACATATATGATTATAATGAACATAGAACATGGAATATTAACTATGCAGCAATGTTTGATATAAATGTACTCAGCTGAATTGACTGAGTGAACTAAACTCACTATTCACCTGTAGCCTTCAGAAAATAAACCTGATCGTTATGAATGCACAATTGGTTTAGTTTCTCGATAGATAACTTTGTTTACTCTTTCAGTTGCATTTCCTTTCACTTGATGAATATGATGATGTATTCTTTAAATTGGCCCATTAATGAATAGGGCAGCATGTCGAGCTCTACCCTTGTGGGAGCACATTTTCTCCACATGCTTGGTCTTCAAATAATGTTCAACTACGTGATTTTACCTATACCTGCACAAGGAAACAAACAATGTTAGCATAAAAATAGAATATGATGTTCATGATATTATTATTCTCCTTCAACTCATTTCTTATGCACTACACTTGATTGATTGTTTCAATGCATGATTAATAGTAGGTTGTACTATTGTGGGTGCCTCATATAGGTTACTTCATAATCGGAGCCACTGACACCCCTCTTTTCTCTTGCAGGTCGACAGAATACGAGAAGACAAAGGTGCACCATCATTGTCAACCATCGGCCAAAACAGGCAATGATGATTATGTTGTTTACTTATGTGATTTCTTTTCCGCACCTTCAGTAGTATAGTGTGCTATTAGTGATTCATTGTGACAGTCACATCCATGGCTTGTGTGAATATTTTATTTCAATTCTTGCTTTTCATTTGAAAAGAAAATGCATTTAAATGCAATGTTGTAATATTTGATTCTTGAAATCAAATGAAGCCTTGTAAAATATGAGTCTTTTCATGAAATAAAAGAAAGCATCTGAAATGCTATTTTGCTCATTTGCTCAATTTTGTATTTCTTTTAATTCTGGAATATCTGAATGGCATTCTGAAAACTCTATTTCTTCTTTAAAATGCATAACTGTCACTCAATGCATAATGATAAAAGAATGCAACAACACTTAAGTTCAATCTACAATTTCACCTCATGATGTAATAACGTTTAGCCAGCTCCACCAATTGAGCTGAGCAAAAATTGGTAACAGTGACTTTAACAAAATCAAAGGACACAAAATGAAAAATTGCATGAGGATCAAAATATCATCCAAGACCTCATAGAAAATGACACCATATCTGTTTAGGTACTAGCTGGAAACTAGGATCTTTAGATATACAAGAATCCCATGCCAGATCATAACAAAGGGAACAATAATGGGAAAGCTAAAGATTCTACAAACGTGCAGCATACCTATTCCAACGTGGTCACTTCCTATGATAGTATCATCACTATCGTCACCATCAAAGGACCTAGTGCAGAGTGTGGAGTCACCACATGACATGGAAAAATTACCGTCCAAGGAGTCTCATCTCAATCTAGGACACCGCCTACTTTTCCAACATCCAATCCCAGCAAGTACGATCTCCTATATCAACTTAAGAAGACCCCCGCACATATATCCATCTTAGAACTATTGAGGCTATCACCGGCACATAGGGAAATTTTGTAGAAAGCTTTATCAAATTCATATGTCCCCGAGGATATTGATATAGATCAGTTTCAAGCTATGGTAGGGCATATCACTAATCATCTTCTCACCTTCTCAGAACAAGACTTACCATCACAGCCATCTCATAACTATGCTTTACACCTTGAGGTTTTCCTTCATAAGAATAAGGTTAAAAGAGTCTTAGTAGATGGAGGTGTGGTCTGAACATTTGTACCCTTCAGTTGATCAAGAATCTAGGCTATTCAGAGGATACCATTGAGAAGGAAAAGAGTACCACCATCAAAGCATATGACAACAAAGAATGGGTATCGCAAGGCATCATTTCCCTACCCATCCAAGTGGGACCTATCATTGCAAAACTACATTCCAAGTGTTAGACCTTGATCTTCCCTACAACATCCTACTTGGCCGACCTTGGATCCATGCCCTAAAATTTGTAGCCTTGACCTATCATCAAAGTGTGAAGTTTCCTTTCAATGGAAGATCTAAATTAATATCCATGGGGATCCTGAGCCTTTTTATTACTGCAAAAATATTGAGGCCAAGTTCTAAAAGATACCCCAAATACCCAAGAATGATGAAGGACCTACACCTTCTACCTCATTTGTTGACCCATCATCCTTTGCATCTACCTCAGCAATGAAAACACCCATTGTGCAAAACATTCCTGACATCAAAGCAGTGATCCAAGATGATGGTTGTGGGAACTATAAACTAGTGAAGAATAACTTTGTCTCAGGAGAGCTACCTCTTTCTCCTTAATCCCACGAGAAACCAACATCTAGCAACAAAGAACTCGAAACAATCAAAATGGCAGCTACTACCTTGACCAAGTGGGGGGATTTGAACCAATAAGATTTCAATGAGGAAGATGTCTCTAAACTACTCTATCAGGATGAACGAATTGTCCCTGCTCTTCACATGGAAGATGACAATAAAGGCTTGCAGCTAATGAAGGGAATGGGATATAACAAGAATGAGAAGCTAGGACAAAATGATAATAGTTTGTTAGTGTGAACCTAGATCCTATACCTGCAAGAACACAATAAACAACACATTAATAAGTTCAATGCAAGTTAGAATATAGATCCCTCAAGAAATCCATTTGAATGCAAGAGAAAGGGAATAAAATGAAGAACACAATGAACTTAAAACAAATATGTTGAATCATATTCTAAAAAAAATCAAACTTTTAATCTCTTGAGGGAGTTGGTGCCAATTTGATGTGGAAATTGGCCCTTTCCCAACTCCTAAGCAAGCTTGATGAAGATTTGATGATTGTGATCCACTTGGTGATTTCTTCAAATACCTTCCATGGAGAAAACCTGCAATAACCTAGCTACAATTGATGGATTTGATGCCAATGCTAAAGCTCTAAGATGAAATAGAAGTATAATAACTTTGCTCAAATTGTGGATGATAGAAATGAAGGATGAGCTCTCTATTTATAGAAAGAAAGAGTTGAAGATTGAAAGATAGGATGAATGTGGGATAAAAGATAAGCCAATGACATGATGCCACTTGTCAACATGTGAGAGGATGAAGGTTGAGCACATTTTCATCAATGTGCAAGTTTGAAATTTGAATTTGAAGAAGTGACATGTTTAGGGGGGATGAAAGAGGAGTTAAATGCCACTTGGCTCAATGGACAAGGACATGTAAGAGATTTTAAATCCTTTGTTGGAAGGGACAAGTCCTTTTGGAGGGACTTTTTGAATTTGAAGAATATTCCATCCTTTGATGCTTTTTTTGAATGAAATAGAAGAATTTAATAAATCAAATAAATTGATTTATTGTGCAAGTGGGAAAAGCTAGAGGATTTGAGTGAGTAGGATTGAATTAATCAGGATTTGATTAATTTAAGAGTAGATTAGGTGATTTGACTATTTGATTTAGATTTGTGGGTTGAAATAAATCAAAAAGAGATGAAAATGACTAAGACCTAGTTAAATAAATATTTTGATTTATTTAACCAAAGGGGGTGATGTTTGATTAAATTAGATAAATGTTTGATTTATTTAATTTAATAGAGGAACTATAGAGATTTAATTAAATAAAATGAATTATTTAATTAAAACAGAGATTTAGGAATTAATTAAATAAAATGGTTTATTTAATTAACGAGAGATAATGACTTAACAAGATAAAATTGATTTATTTAATTAAGAGATGAAATGTGATGAATTTAATCAAATAAAGGTTACTTGATTAAATGTTTAGAAAAGGGGATGATTCAGGACGAACCAGTGTTAGTAGATCAAGATCGGATGTGTGATATCAATCATTATATTTTTCATGTCTACAGTTAGAACCCACTGTTCTTGAGAAATGACTAAAGAATCTTGGTCTAGGTTGTACTACTAGCAAGGTATCCTTATTGGAAAAGGTACTTCCACTAAATGAGTTGAGGCTTCCTCTTGGTTACCTACATCGCGTGATAATACCTTAGATGACTTCCCCCTTGATGTTTCTGACTTATTTGAAAACAACTCCCTCTTCATGATATCCATCACATCCTTTGCTCCAAGCAATCAAATGACTGAAATATGCCTAGTATACCCACAACTAATTGACATGGACCAACAAGGACCACTGATTCTTGATTTATTCAAAAACAATAAAGCAATCTTATAATTCATGGGATTCTATGACAACTTACCATGGGAAGACCACAAAGCAGGTTTTGAAATAGAAGTAGACACAGGAGTGTACTATGGGGAGACGATTGAATCCTTCAATCACAAAATTGATGAAATACAACTAACATGTAAATCCTTAATTGAAAACCACTTTGTGGAACTTTCTGATCCCAAAATAGTAAAAACAAAGGACGTATCCAAAGGTGAAAACCTCTCTGAGGCACCCAAGGATGAGGGATTCAATCTCCCCCTTAGTGCAATACATCTAGAAAAGTCAACAATACTTGTAAAAAAGGCCACTCTAGTCAATGTGGGAACACAAGAGGCACCTAAGATCACTTTCTATGTTGAATCCTTGTTGGATAAATAACAGAAGAACCTAGCACCATTCCTAAGAGAGCGAAGAACCAAAGTTGCATGGTCATACACTGATATGCGAGGGCTTGACCCAAAAGTAGTTATGCATCACTTAGCAGTTTATCCTGAAGCTAAGCCAGTAAAGAAAAAATTAAGATGCACCCTTAGATAGCACTCTTGGTAAAACTTGAGTTACAAAAGATTCTTGATGTTGGATTTATCTGACCAATAGATTATCCTAAGTGGGTTTCAAACCTAGTACCAGTCTCAAAACTCACTGGGGGCATTAGAATCTACACAAATTTTAGAGACTTAAACAAGGCATGCACGAAGGATGATTTCCCTCTTCCTAGCATCAACCTCATCATCGATTTAACAGTCGGGCATGAAATGTTTTCACTCATTGATAGTTTTTCAGGCTACAATCAAATCATGATCGCTAAGGAGGATCAACACAAAACTGCATTCTCTTTTCCATGGGGAACATATTGCTAGAACGTGATGCCATTCGAGTTAAAGAATGCAGGAGCAACCTATCAAAGAGCAATGACCCTCATATTTCATGACATGGTCCACAAAACAGTCAAAGATTATGTGGACGATATTTTGGAAAAACAAAGAAAAGAAGTGAGCACATAGAATTCTTAGGACCCATCTTTGACAAACTTGAAGAGTACAAGGTATGGCTAAATCCAAAAAAGTGTGTCTTTGGGGTTACATCAGGAAAAATTCTTGGCTATATCATCTCACAAAGAGGGATATAAATTAATCTAGCAAAGGTAAAATCCATCCTATACAAGGAACCATGGAAAACTCTAAAATAGATGAGAGGGTTACAAGGAATATTGTAGTCCATCAAAAGGTCCATAGCTCAACTATCAAAAAAAATCCACCCTTTTTCGCATCTTCTCCATAAAGGAATAACTTACAAGTGGGATGAGAAGTGTGATAAATCTTTCCAGTAAATCAAAGACTATCTATTGACACCTCTATTACTCATACTGCCGATACCAAACAAACCATTGATCTTGTATATCTCAGCAACATCAGTAGCACTAGGAGCTCTTTTAGCACAACATGATAAAAGCGGAAAGGAAGGGGCTATCTATTGCATCAATAGGACCTTGGTTAGCAACGAAATGAATTATTCACCCATTGAGAAAACATGCTTAGCAGTAGTTTTTTCTTCACAAAATTTTAGACACTACATGTTGTCGCATCAAATCAAACTCATTACAAAGATCGACCCATTGAAATACCTGGTATCCAAAGCAAATCTCATAGGGAGAATGGCTAAATGGGTGATAATCTTAACTAAATTTGGCATAGAGTACATAGAACACAAGGAAATTAAAGGACAAGTGATTGCAGACCAACTAATAGAGGCACCTATCGATGTAGAGAACCCCTTGATATCTGAGTTCCCTAATGAATCAATGTTCCTTATCAATCTCACAAGTTAGTGGAAGATTTACTTTGATGGATCATTCACCTAAAATGGATCAGGAGTAGGTATTATTTTTATCACCCCTCAAGTTGATTACATTCCAAAGTCATAAGGATATCATTCCCATGCACTCACAACATTGTTGAGTACGAATCCCTAATCACAAGTCTAAGGATAGTAATTCAGTGGAAAATACAAGAGATGAAAGTCTATGGAAACTCCCAGCTGGTTATCAACCAAGTCAACGATGACTATCAAACTAAGGATGATAAACTTACTCCTTACAAGAAGATGGTAAAGAGTCTCAAGGACCTTTTCATAGATATAAATTTTGAGTAGATTCCTCGCATGAACAACCGAGCAGCAGATGCCATGGAAACAATCGAATCACTGTTATACATTGTCGAACAACATCCTCCAATGCAAATTATTGGTAGAACAACTTCTCGTACCAACTTTTGAAATTCCTGAATCTGAATTCACGTGTGTCATTGTTGCTCATGGATCCCCATGGTATCATGAAATATTCACCTACCTAAGCAAAGGAACCCTCCCATCCGATATCACCTCAAACCTTAAAAAGACCTTTGTCAAAAAGGCATCTTGATTCATGATCCTAGGTGATACCCTTTATTGTCAAAAAATCAAAGGGACATTACTACGATGTCTTAACCAAGAGGAAGCCTTAACTACTTTAATAGTACATGATGGAATATGTGGTACCCATTCTACTGGTATGATATTATCTAAGCAACTGTTGAGGATGGGCTACTACTGGCCAACAATGGAAAGAGAATCCTATCAATATGTGTAGAAGTGTGTCCAATATCAATAGCATGGAGATCTAATTCATGCTCCAGCTTAGGAATTGCAACCAATTATCACACCTTGGCCTTTATCGCAATGGGTACTTGACCTCATAAGAAAAATCACTCCAACCATATCCAATGGCCGCAAGTTTAACATAACAACCACTGAGTACTTTACCAAGTGGGTCGAAGCCATTCTTATGACCTATATAACAGGGAAGTAAATTGCTAAGTTTACCCTAAATTACCTAATCTATCATTATGGTGTTCCAAAAACCCTTATCTCAAACAACAAAACACCCTTCAAGAATCAGGATGCAAAAGAGCTATGTCAAAGATTCAACATCCAACACTGATTCTCTACCCCATATTATCCCTAGGGCAATGGTCAATTTGAGGCTATGAACAAGACCATTCTGAAAATCCTAAAGAAAATGGGCAGGGAAGTTGGTTGTGACTAGCATCTACAATTAAATCTATCTCTTTGGGCCTATTGAACCAGTATCTGCATGCCAACAGGTGCAACCCCTTTCTCCCTGGTCTATGAATCAAAAGCCATTTTTCCTATTGAGGTTGAGCTCCCATCATTGTGATTGTCACTATAGAACACGATCATCAATGAAGAATACAGAGTAAATTGATTGAATGAGCTAGAATTCCTGGATGAGCATCATCTTGACACCTTTAATCACTTACAAGTATATCAAAACTGACTGAAACAGAGCTATAATAAGAAGATAAAATTCCAATCTTTCCAAGTAGGGGATCTTGTTCTCAAATAGAATCAGAAAAATCTTCTAGATTAGGATAGTAAAGGAAAGTTTGAGCCTAACTGGTTGGGTCCCTTTGTCATCACAGCAAGCTATGGATCAGGAGTATACCAATTATCAACACCTAAAGGTGAACCCTTGTAGGATCCAACCAACAACTTGCATCTTAAAAAAATTTATGCCTAGTCTTGAAGGGTATAAATATGAAAAATACAAAAAAAAATCAAAAAATGATCAAAATCCAAAAAAATCAGAAAAGGGATTGAAAAAATTTTTAAAAAAAACCATCCTCTAGTGAAAACCACTTCGGTGGCGTTTTGAGAAAGTACCTTGGTGAAAACCTTGAAAACAGGCACCTCACATGAACAAAGCACCTCCATCTATTCTTTAGCTCTGTATCCTATCATTCTTTGCATCACCATCCATCCATCACCTCATTCATCCTATTTATTCCATCGCCCATCTACATCTCTAGCATAACTTGATATTATGAAGTATCATATCCCCTTTAGTACTACTTGGCATATTCCTAAGGTCATATTGTATTACCTATATCGAGGTAGTCTATCATATCACATTGGGGGAAATTCGTTATGGATCATATCAAGTTCTTGTATATCTTAAGGTCATTTGACATCTCTCAAAAGTTCAAAAAAAATTTGTAAAACGTTCATCAAAAAATCCAAAAACAATTGCAAAATCCTATGCAGCTAAAATCCAAAACATTTGAAAAATTGTAAAGTCAAAATCCAAAACATCCAAAACATATCAAAAAAACCTGAAAAGGTTGAACATTGAAAATACAAAAATAGTATCATGTTGTCGAACTACATCATCTTTGAGCTTGAACGTAGGAAAGGCCATCATTGATGTGACCCTGAGACACCTTAGGTCAGTCCTTTAGGAGTCCATCATAATAAACTGACATGTCATCAACTGTTAATATCTTCATCTTCAATAAGTTGAGTTAGTCGAACTAAGTGGTCTCTGCATGTATAATGTAGGCAAGGCTTATCTTTGATCATCCCTTGAGGCCCCTAGGATAGGTCTTTTAGCTTAGGTTCTTGGTTGAAACTCTTAGAAAATCTCTAAACATTAAAATATTGGAAAACCCCTAAACATTTGGAATACTAACAAAATCCCTAAACATTTGAAAACTCAGAAAACACAAAAACATTTGAAAATTGAAAACCCAAAAACATTAGAAAACATTCAAAAGACCTAAACAACATCAAATATTTTAGAAAACCCTAAACAACCTCAAATAACCGAAAACCAAAACATTCACACAAACTTTCAAAAAGACCAAAAATTGCCTCAAAACATTTTCAAAATACCAAAAATATTGAAATATTCCAAGAAATTCCAAAACCACCCATCTCATATTGCTTTCACCTGCAATAAACCTTCACCCATAATAAATCAATTGTCACCTTCAACCTTTGTCAAGACAAATAGAAAACAAGTATTGCAAGTCATAAAGTGAGAACTTAAGTGTCAAAATCTAAGTCTAAATCATAGGTAAAGGCGTCAATGAATTTTATATCAATGGCTTATCATAAATCTCATCATCATCCTACATCAAACCACCTGATCAACATGTCCTAGGATGTATCCTTCCTGCGATGGACATTAGTATCAGACATCAACTTAGCTAAATTAAACTGGCAAGAGATTTATGGTAAGCCTATTAGATGTATCTTTTCTTATGATTTATCTTAATGACCCATTCTGAGGAACTCTCAATGATGTCTATCAAAATGATTTAGGGAGAAAGGAATGGGGCATTGATCATTATCTTTCATTTACTATGCTTGTGGGTATTCTTGTAAAATAATCTCGCACATACTTGCTTAGTTGTGTGTAGGGAAGTTGTTTCGAGTACATTGTTGACTATTGCATATGCTTTGGTCTGATAATTCTAAAGCTTCTAACTTACATTCCAACAAGGTTTTCATATGTCAAGATGTGAACAAGAACTATACTATATGTTTGGAGAGTCAAAGTCCATTACAATAGATACAACATTGTCCTGGTTATTAATACCTTGATGCATCATTTATATGTGTTATATCAAAACAATAAGGAACGACAGAAAATCCCAATCCCAAGATATGAGAAAATCATCATCATCATCATGCATTTCTCATCACCATCTCTAATAAAGTCTCGATGGATCATAGAATTTTTGGATCATTTGAAGCAATCATCAAAATCAATGGTCGAATCATCTTATTTCTTCTATCTTCTCTCCATGCTAACCTGGTATCATGACAGTCAACAAAAACATCATCAATGCATCCATCCTACATCCAAAAAACCGTCAACATGCATACAGCTCACATTATCACAGCATAATCATAGCATATCATAGGGCATACATTATGCATCATCATTATCATTTAGGTTGTGATGAATAATATAGATTTGTTATTCTAAAAATTTTAAATCGTTGCATCACATCTCATAAACATGCATTGCATTGTCATATCATAAGCATGAACATCTGTATTATCCATCCATATGCATACATCATCATAAAATTGCATAGAAAATACACAAAAATAAATGCATTCATATCATTTGCATAAGCATAACATTTGCATATCATATCGTCCATCCACAACATGTCATGAAAAGATACTAAAAAAGAAAAGCATTAATTCATTACATTGCATCCATACATGATCATAACACATCAAATCACATCATATCAAAGTGCATCCATACATTCATAAGTATGAAATAAAATGAATACATCACATCATATTGAATCTATCTCATATATATATCAAAAAATAATTGGCATGGTACAATATCTGAATCAGTGTATGTATATCAATCATAAATACAGTATCCATGAGGCTATCAAAAAGGAGCCCATGAATGTATATCCATATAAAAGAATCAGGAAATAATCAAAAATGTGTTTGTACAATCAAGCTAGCCCTGATGGTTGCTCCCCTCTCCAGCCTGTCTCTCTGGTTCATCCTCTGCTCTAGGGTGTGCCCCACTCCTCTAAGAATAATCTGGTTGTCTGAGTGCCTATGGGACATCGCTATGATAGTGCATCTTGTAGTAGGTTGTCTCAGTCACAACCTCTCTGTATAACCTGGTAGACATTTTCCACCCCTAAGCTACAGTTGTCATCATCTCAAGATGTTGACGTCGTCCAACCTCCTGAGCCAACTGCATCTCAGAAATCTAAGTTTCTGCTCCTGGTCTCTCTCAACTGTCAAGGCTAGTATCTGTTGTTTGGCCTAATCTCTCTCAGCAGTGACCATCAAAACCTACTGGCAGGCCTGATCCCTCTCGCCTGTAATATTTTGTACCTACTATTGTAGCTATTGTATCTATAAATTTTGGGGATCTGGCCTTGGTGGTGGTTGTTGAGGAGGTTGTTGTTGTATTGGAGGCTGATGAGGAGGCTACTGATCCATTGGTGGTTCCCCTAGAATCTTTCCATATTTTCCATCCTGGCCATACTGGACATCCTATCCTTTGCCTCTTCCTTTTCCTCTGTATGCACCCCTCCCTCTCAGTCTCCCTCATGAAGGAGCACCTGTTGGATCTATCAACCGATGAGGGGGTGTGAACCATGCAAATTATTTGAGCGTCCGCTTGTCCCTTATCATATGCCCATGGCTAAGCAACCAGCTACCAAAATCCCTCAACCACCTCGTGGGCCACAATCATAGGTCCTTGTGTGGGTACCTCTCGTGCTAACCTAGTGAAGATGGCTTTGTATGCATCATTTGGCCTATCCTGTCTATCTCTGAACCGCCTAGCCACCCTATCTAGCAGATACCTCTCGATGATGGTGTGCTCTCAACCCTACATGTATTGGGTCTGCCAAGTGAAGAAAAATTGTTGCACATCATCATACCATGTTGGAATTTGAAGCCATGGTCACCATTTGAAAACTATCATATCATCAAGAACCCTACGCTAGTAAGGAATCCCCAGCTGCCCAATGTGTTGTAATATAATATTATCTCTATATCACCAAACAATAGGATCATTTGACTCTACATCAGCCATCTGAATGATCGATCGAAGCACAACTATGTGCTCCCAAGCCCAAATGTGTAGTAAGGTAACTCTTGTGTCGATCACCTTGCCATCACAGTATACAAAATCGTGCATGTCATGATACAATGAGGCCAACATCACTAGAACCCATGAAAACTATGTCCTCCTAAAGAGCATCCTGTGCCATGTCAAACCCCATCTTGGGCTACAACCTCTGCTCCATCAATCTAGAGCAACCAAACCAGACATTATCACTGCTACAATCAATCTGAAAGTGGGTACCCAACCTCTTTACATCTCAAGGTCGATCTGTGAAGTGACTAGAACAATTTCCTTCACTTCCATCACCTCGTAGCATGCATCGTAACCAAGGTCGACATCGTATATCACGTGCTCACCATGTATCGGCAAACACAATATATGCCATACATCCTCCAACGTCACTATCACCTCACCAGTAGGAAGGTGGAACAATGAGGTCTTGTTGTGCCATTGCTCACACAATTTTGTCATCATCGCCAAGTGTGTCCGAACAATGGGCATATACACAATGTACCACAAGCTAATCTCCCCCAAATTCTCCTATCGCAACTCAGATAAATCACCAAGTCTAGAAAAAATTGTGGGTCAATGCTCGCGAGACATCAAAGGTGGAGTGACCTCCTACACCCATGAAATGCATGACGTCAAAATTCAAAAAAATTGGCTAAGTTTGGAATTCTAAACAGCGACGCTCAAGGCATTTAAAATGCAAATTGCAAGTCGCGTCGCTATAAACATATGCATCACGATTTAAAATTTGGAAACCCTAACCCTAATTTTCAAATCAAAAAGTGTGTCACTATAAATATATGTGTCACGATTTACAAATGGAAACCCTAATTCTAAATTGCGATCTATGTCGCAATACACATATGCATTGCTAAAATTCAAATTAGCATCGTCGATTCTAGAAAAAGTGTCACTCTAGAGCGACGCTGCCAAAGTTTAAATTCTAAAAGGCATTTAATGCATCAAAATTTCAAATTTCAAATCAAGTTTCAAATCACATACTAGTGGTCCTACGCCTAGAAGCCTTTGGTACTCTTGAACTCGGTCAAAAATGTGTCACGGGAGCACTCATTGCACCATTTTGTCAAAGGGTCAAAACTCAAAAAGAAAGAATTATTTAAGGTGTGAATGCAAAAATGAGTTGAAAGTGACCCTTTTTAACTTACTTATACATCATAATTAGGGTTTTTCACCCTAATTTAATCTTGAAGCTAGGGTTTATCATCATTTTCACCAATCTTTCCAATCGGAACCTTATTTTGCATTATTTTTTGCGTTTTTGGCATGATTCTTGCATCCTAGAGCCTTTCATCTTCATCAAGAAATCAACCCCAAATTCAAATTTTTCACCCAATTTCTTGAGGGGACAGGGAACCAGCTTAATCCTTCCACTAGGGCATCTAAAAAATCAAAAAATATATATTTTTTTTTATTTAGGCAGTAGTTTTTAATCCGAAGAGCATCAGTCTTTGAACTGAACCAGCAGGTACCTCGCTTCAAAGAGGGGCAAAATGTAGACACTAAAAAATGTCTTGAATGATATCATACACTTGAATCAGGTATACGAGCATCATTTCCTCTTGAAACCCATCCTCTTTTTGCTTAATTGATTAAATTAGCCTAGCTATTTAATTAATTATATCATTTGCATCTATTAACCTAATTAATTTAATCAGGTTAATTCCCCCCTTTCACGCTAACATTTTGTCTCATTAAATTAAATAAATCAAACTATTTAATTTGATTCCCTAAGTCTTCTTAATTAATTAAATAACCCTAAGTTATTTAATTAAATGTCATTTAACCTTTCCCCCATTCATTAAATTATTTAATTTAATGAATATCATCTAATTCTTCTAATTATCCTAATTGCATGATTAAACCCTTGTTTAATTAGCAATTATCTAATTAATCTAATTTCCCCCCACTTGCAAGGGAATATTCCTCCTTTGCATAATCCTCCAAAAGGGGAATATTCCTTCCCCTTTTGCACAATTAAATTTTGTTTTAATTTGCAAAATATCCTTTTCCTCACCCATGAGAATATTCCAAAGAATATTCTCTCTCCTCCAATCATTTGAAAAAGGGAATACTCTCACTTAGCTTCATATACAAGTTAACTTGTAACTTCTTGTACAAGTTAAATTTTGACCTCTTGTACAAGTCAAAAGTGTGCTTGTTTGGAAGGAATGAGAACCCTTGATTAAATCTCATCTTGCATTCTCACCCGTTGATGAGAATCCATGATCCATGCCTCCAATTTCTTCCATCCTTGACCGTTGATTGAACTTTTCAATATCAACCCTCCATTTCTCATTTGCTCTCCTATAAATAAAGCACTATTTGGAGACAAATGGATCCACTTTTCAAAAGAAAAATTATGTTGTTGAAATCACTCACACTCACACTCACACTCATATTTAGCACACATTTAGTATCTTTTAGTTCATTTTAGTTGCATTAGTTAGCTTTAAGCTTCCATTAATGGCTTCCATGATCACATAATGCATCCATTTAGCTAATTAGATAATTAGGGTTTGACTCTTTTTAGTTTAAATATCATTTATATTAGCTTAGCATTTGTATATCTGAATCATTTTAGCATAAATCATGGTAGATTAACTTTTGTATCATACTCATTTTAGCATAAATTATGTTTTCATTCACATCTCACAACTGTTTCATCGATTTTCTTCAATAGAATCGATTGAAACAAGCTCACTGATCACGGGATTGGAAAAGGGTCATCATTTCAGATCAACATGACACCAATCTAACAACAGGATAAGTTTCAAATGGGTTAGAATAGATATCTTAAATATTTTTGTAACTTAGAATTTGATTTGTTTTAATGAATGTCTAGTTTAACTTCGATTCAATTGATCCTGTTTAGATTGAGAATTAGTGGCTTCATCATGCTTTGATTCTTCATGGATCAAGCGTAATCAGCTCATACTAATATCCTCAGTCACAGGCCTAAGCTGAGATGGAGGAGGTTGTGTACCTCTCGCAGCCTTGTCACATTGATGTGGTCTCCTAGGCATCCCTAAAGGAAAAGATAATTTTCTAGTGAATCCACATGCCCCCATAACATATTGTACCAAAATTGAATCATTTTTCTTTCATTAGTTACCAATATCCCACAGCCAAATTTACAATCATGCCACATCACATTCATTTGTAATAATGCATATAATATGTATGCCACTATCTACACCTTCTGAAAATAAATATGTTTATAAGCATGAATGGTGTAAAAATTTGATCAAACACCCATAATTCCATTCATCAAAAATTTACCAAGGCATTGTTTAAGGTAGGATCTACTGAGTCCACCTCTTTATTAACCATATACTCATTCTAACAATTTTAATCCATTATTAGGATGTTTGCATGAGACCCACATGTTTATTAAAGTTTAGGCATTTTAGTCCTAAAACCACTTTACTAATCCTATTGAAGTTGAAGGCACAATTGGTTTCTTCCTTCAGTGATGGGTAATTTCAAACATTTATTATGCTAGTGATCATACACCCAAAACTATAGTTAAAGAAATTCAAACATGGTTATCTCTATGTCCTATCATGTTAGGTCTTACATTTATCTATCATATACCATTATTATCTATCATATACCATTATAAATTATTTTGTTGAAATAACCAAATCTAAATATGCATATACATTTTTTTGAAGACAATTATCTTCTACATTTAGCTCCTTTAATAATAATTTTAAGTGTTAGATATATCAATTACCATTCACAAATAAGAATTTTAAGATGGAAGATATATGTAAAGGAATTCCATATATAGAAATAGATTATATGATAAAGTAGCATGTATTCACAGAAAATCATGAAGAAAATATGTATCTATAGAGGAGATTTGCTACTCCCAAGTCTCTATAAAAAAGAAGAGTCTATAGGGAGAAAATGGTCCTCAACTAACTCAAGGAATAATGCTCAAGTGATGGGATAAAATAGTGAGATTTCTAGAAATAGAAAGAGTATGTCACAATTTTTTTGGATAGACTGACAAGCCCTTGGCCAAGGATGGCAACGCAACCCAAGGACGGTGGCGCGGTGCAATGGCTTAAGTGACTACTAACAATATGATTGCTAAGAACTCTTGAAATGCGGAAAAATAATAGAGTATAACAAAACTAGAATAAAGTAAAGTAAACTAAGTAAAATGTAGATTAAATGAAATGTAGACTAAATAGAATTTGGATGATAAAACTAAGGAGGAGAAAGAAAGTTCTCACAACAACCCAAGTAATGAAGCCTTCAACAAATAAATGTCTTCAATACCCGCACACATAAGATTGAGAAAAAAAATTGGGGTTGTTTAGGGGCTTGCCTCAGTCAAACCCCTGTTTCGGTGTTTCCACCTCCACAGACAACCAAATAGATAGATAAATAGAAAATATAGTAAAATGTTGGTGCAGGGGCACCATTGAGTAAATAAGTAGGCTTTAGGACTTGGTGTCCTTTTGTTTAAATAAGGTCCAAGAGACCATTTATTATTGTATTGAGTCCTATTAGATGGTTCTTAGGTGTTTAGAAGGTCAATAATGTTGAAATTGCAAAATATTGAAAAGTTGCTAATTGTGCAAAAATGCAAAATTGAAAAGTTGTAAAAAGGCAGGTTTAGGAAGTCCAACAGTCATATAGATTTGAATGGCCATTTGAGGAAGTTAGCACAGTTAGTTTGGAGGGAAAAATCATAAATAAGGTGAAAATCATTGATGTAAGATTGATCTTGAAGATTGAAAGCAAGACTAAATAAAGAATACCCTATTTTCTTCAGATTTTCTGAGTTTTCTCTTAGTTACCAGCCAATATACGGATTGTACTTTGATTATTTTTTTTTAAAAGCTTTCAAAACTCATTGTATATAGGTGTTATATTTAATTTGAATCCATTTTTAGTATTCCACATTAGGTTTAAGGGAACATATTGCAAAATTTCTGTAGACTGGTTTGCATTTTAAGTTTCAAGGGTTTATTGTTCTAAATCTGATTACGCCCATTCCACCTCCTATAACTATTGTATCTCGATGGAATGGGTGGAATTTAGGTTGGTTAAGGTTTTTTGATGGTGGTTGAGTGCAGTGGAGGTCAAGTGAAGCATTGGGCATGTTGCCCTAAGATTGAAAATGGAGTTTTCCTTGTGAAATTGAGTGGTTTTGATATGGAAAAGTGTGTAAAAGTTTTGGGCAGCATTATTTCTTGATGGAATAAGCATGTGTATAGGTATTTGAACCTGTTTGAGGTGGTGGCAAGTTTTGATAAGATCTGGAAATGTGTTTTTCATTAAGACCCTAAATTTTGGCTATAAAAGAGGGTTGAGTTTTGGCACCTTAGAGATTGATTTTATGCCAACTAATTGTGAAATATTAGGTTTTGGCACCTACAGATTGCTTCCCTAATGATTTTGGTGGTTTTGGAAAATTTTTGAGGCAAGGTCCTTTGTAAAATAGGCATAATTTGAGGTCGAGTTGGTGTTGAAATCCTAATTTGATGAAGTTGGTACAAAAAAACCTATTGAAGCTTTGTGGTATGTTTTAGTGTGTCCAAATGGGTGTTTGAAAACTTGTTGTTCTTGGTTTTAAAGGACTTCTCCAAGAATTTGTACATGATTGAATCAAGTGGCTATGCTACAAGGAATTGTGAGAATTTGATGAGATAGTGAGAATTTGAAGGCTTGGTGATTTGACAAGTTGTTGTATAGTGTGAAATTGTGTTGTATGGTTGTAGGACCTCCCCTAATTTCTATCAAGTGGTATCAGAGAGAAGGTGCCAGATCACTAAGGAAGAAGATTGTAGTTTGTGAAAGAAAGGATGGAAGGTGAAGAGGCAAAACTGAGAAGATGCCTCCAAAAGGAAAGAATGTGACAAAGGACATGAATGACTTGAAGAGTTGGTATATTAGAGAGATCAGAGAATTAAAAGAGAGATTGGAAGCCTTAGAAACAAACAAGAGAAGAGAAGAAGTTAAAAGTAGTGATTCAGATAAAGAAGAGTTTGAAGATTTTGAGGAAGAACTTGATCCAGAAGATCAGAGTATGGAAAAATTGTTGAAGGCAGTCAAAAGTGACAAGTATAAGGTGAAGATTGATGTTCAAAATTTTTTTGGAAACCTGAATGAAGAAGAGTTATTAGATTGGATAGCATCTGTGGACAACTATTTTGAGTGTGAAGACATTCTAGAGGAATAGAGAATAAAGATTATAAAAAAAAAACTAAAAGGTCATGCACTTTTGTGGTGGGATTATCTGCAGCCAGAAAGAAGGAAGCAAGGAAAATCCAAGATTGTGGCATGGGACAAGATGGTATCCAAGATGAGAGGTAAATTCCTCCCCTCTGATTCTTCTATTCAAATGTTTAAGAGGTTACAAAGCTTAAGGAAAAATGAAATGGATGTAAAAGTATACACTAAAGAGTTTTACAAATTAAGTATGAGATCTAACCATAATGAGAATGAGGATGAGAAAATTGCTAGGTACTTGGGTGGTTTGAGATTGAACATACAGGATGAATTAGCTTTAACAAATCCTAGGAGTGTAGAAGAATGTTATCAAATGGCATTGAAAGTAGAAGAAAAAGTAAAAAGAAGACAAAAGAAGATAGTTAGAGGAAAAGGCAGCATAAAAAGAGGAAGGGTAACTTTCTCTACTCCAAGACAAACAAATGAGAACCAGGAGGATGTGCACAAAAAGGAAGAGCAAGTTGCAGATTTCAAAGGAGGTTTTCGAGGCACAAGGGGAAGATTTGATGGTGGAAGAAATCCTAAATTTTTTGCAAGTAGGTGTTTCAATTGCCAAGAGTTTGGTCATCCTTCTTGGAAATGCCCTGAAAATTTGGCTTCAACATCTAGTGGAGGAGAAATGAAAACTGAAAGAAGAGCACAAATTGTTCAAGAGGATGAAGCTGAGAGTTCAAAATCCAATATTCTTCATGTTGCTCCTGAAGTAGGTGAAATTTTGATGATGAAGAGAAAACTCCTGAAGACATCCAAGGAGAAGGAGTTGATTCAGAGAAGAGCATTGTTTAGGACAGCTTGCAGATGCAAGAACAAGGTATGTAAGGTGATAGTTGATTCAGGATGCACTGATAACATGGTATCTAGTGACATGGTAGAAAATTTGAAATTGGAAAGAGTGCCTAGAGAAAAGCCATACAAGGTGTCTTGGGTTAGTGAAAATCAATCCATTGTAGTGAGTGAACAAGCTTCAGTTGAATTTCAAATTGGTAGATACAGGGATAAGGTTGTTTGTGACATTTTTCCTATGAGTTGCTTCCATATTTTTCTAGGAAGGCCCTGGCAGTTTGACAGGTCGATAATGTATAATGGGAGGCAATACACTTACACAATTTAAAAGCATGGGAGAACCTTCATTTTAACTCCATTGGTTGAAGAGGAAAAAGAGCAAGGTGAGATCATCATGATAGGGAGAAAAGAGTTTGTGAATACTGAAGGAAGTAAGAATAAAGGGTTGGCAGCCTATGCAAGGATTAACACTGTTTGGACAACAGACAGAAGAACTGAAGATAATTTGCAGTCAGTTGTGAATAAGAATGCTTTCATGTGGAATAGAAAAGAAGAGGGAGTGGTGTCTCAAGTTGATACAGTAAAGAGTAAGTGTGAGGTGCTTGTGGAAAATCAAGAAATGAATGATGGAATCATAGTTGGGAAAATCATGTGCCCTGTAGAAGCAAAGCAAGTGAAAAGGAAGTTAGAGGTTGATACCACAAAGGATGGTAGGATTGATGGGACAATGAAAAGGTTGTTTACAGGCCTGACAGAGATTACTAAGTGTGATGGTACAGTTGTTAATGAGACTGACAGAGGAGAAGGTGCAATTAATAAGGGCATTGGATAGATGTATAAGCATCAAGTGAAGAGGGAAGTGATGGAAATTGGTAAAGGTTTGTGTATAGGCATGGAAGAGAGTATAACAATAGTATGTGATGGAAAAGTTGAAGAACACCCCACAAAACAGAGATGTGACCGAGTGGAGCATGAATCAAGAAACAACAAGGACAAGCATATCAAGCACAAAGTGAATTGGAAGCAACATGAACCTAGTAAAGTAAATCAAGGAGGTCAGATGCAAGTGATGATAAACGGTGGAAAATTTGCAAGATTCTTTCCAAGAGACTTGGAAAAATTTCAAGTTGGGGTGTATGGTGCAAGGCACCATTGAAGAACTTTTGTCAATTAAGGATCTTAATGAGTAGGCTTTAGGAATTGGTGTCTTTTTGTTTAAATAAGGTCCAAGAGACAATTTATTATTGTATTGAGTCCTATTAGATGGTTCTTAGGTGTTTAGAAGGTCAATAATGTTGAAATTGCAAAATATTAAAAAGTTTCTAATTGTGCAAAAATACAAAATTGAAAAGTTGTAAAAAGGAAGGTTTAGGAAGTCCAACGGTCATATAGATTTGAATGGCCATTTGAGGAAGTTAGAACAGTTATTTTGGAGGCAAAAATCATAAATAAGTTGAAAAACATCGATGTAAGATTGATCTTGAAGATTGAAAGCAAGACTAAATAAAGAATACCCTGTTTTCTTCAAATTTTCTAAGTTTTCTCTTAGTTACCAGCCAGTGTACGGATAGTACTTTATTTTTTTATTTTAAAATATTTCAAAACTCATTATATATAGGTGTTAGCTTTAATTTGAATCCATTTTGAGTATTCCATATTAGGTTTAAGGGAACATATTGCAGAATTTTTGTAGACTGGTCTGTATTTTAAGTTTCAAGGGTTTGTTGTTCTAAATGTGATTACACCTATTCCACCTCCTATAGCTTTTGTATCTCGGTGGAATGGGCAGAATTTAGGTGGGTTAAGGATGTCTAATGGTGGTTTATTTTAGGGGAGGTCAAGTGAAGCATTGGGCATGTTGCCCTAGGATTGAAAATGGAGTTTTCCTTATGAAATTGAGTGGTTTTGATATGGAAAAGTGTGTAAAAGTTTGGGGTAGCATTATTTCTTGATGGAATAAGCATGTGCAGAGGTATTTGAACCTGTTTTAGGTTGTGGAAATTTTTTATAAGATCTAGAAATGTGTTTTTCATTAAGACCTTAGGTTTTGGCTATAAAAGATGGTTTTGAGTTTTGGCACCTTAGAGGTTGAGTTTCTACCAAGTAATAGTGAAATATTAGGTTTTGGCACCTATAGATTGTTTCCCTAATGATTTTGGTGGTTTTGGAAAAATTTTGAGGCAAGGTCCTTTGTAAAATAGGCCTAATTTGAGGTCTAGTTGGCATTGAAATCCTGATTTGATGAAGTTGGTACAAAACAACCTATTGAAGGTTTGTGGTATTTTTTTGTGTGTCCAAATGGGTGTTGAAAACCTACTGGTCCTAGTTTGAAAGGACTTCTCCAAGAATTTGTACATGATTGAGTCAAGTGGCTATGCTACAAGGAATTGTGAGAGTTTGATGATAGTGAGAATTTGAAGGCTTGGTGATTTGACAAGTTGTTGTATAGTGTGAAATTGTGTTGTGTGGTTGCAGGACCTCCCTTGATTGCTATCAAATGTATAGACAAGGGATGTGAGAAATCCCAATATTCTCAAAGATGTAAGACAAGAGATAGATATCACCTATGAGGCTTGAGGAAGCCAAATAGAGAGAGAAAGAAAGAGATAATTGTGAGAACCAAGAGAGTTGTAGAGAATGTTGTGAGAATGTGAGAGTGTTGTAGAAAGCAAGAGAGAAAGAGAAAAATACTTCCAAGAAAAGATAATGTTCAAGAGAGACGAGAATTCAAGTGAGAGCAATAGGAATGAAAAGATAGACTTTAAAGAGAGAAAAGGATGGAAAAGAAGGTTCCCAAGTCGTTACAAGGTGTCCTGAACCATTTCAACCAACCAAGGTAGGTGACAAGTGGAAAAATGCTTAGAAACAACCATTTGAATGTTGAAATGTCATGGGATGCTAGCGCGGTGTGTGAACTTTCACGCAGCATGCTAGTGTCCAAAAAAATCTTGCTCAAAAATGGTGGGAATGAGGAAAACACAAGGTTAACACAAAGCTAACATAAGAGGGTAGCTATTGAAAAGGGGTCTTGAGAATCCTGAGAGGGGAAAAGGTTGATGCAAGGGATAAAATGATCCTTCAAAAATTCTAAGGAAGTGGACACTAAAGTGGATGCAAAAATGTAGGTGAAATTGCAAGGGGTGCAATTTTATGACACAACAGTATCATGGATCAGCTTTAGTCCAAAAGAGCATTTCCACAACTTTTATTAAAATGAAAATTATTCCAGTGTTGCACCATTATCTAGGGAAAACATTCTCTCTTCCTTTTCATGGGCGGGTGTAGGTCCAATGAGAGCTTTTCCTTGTGATTTTTTGCTTTTAATCTTCTCTTGCTTCAATCATTTTATAGTCATATCTATGGTTTCAATGTTTGAAAGCCATGGTTCTTCAACTAGTGGCCTCTTCTTAACTGTGATCATAGGTACATCCTTGATCTTTTTCCTCTTGGCTAGTTTCCATGTTCGTCCTACTAAAATGTTTCCTAATATTTCTGAAACCAAGAAATGACAGTTCTAAATTAGGTGGTCATAAACACCATTTTCCATAATCCTTTTTTTTCAATGTGATAGGACACACTAACATTGTAACCCGAGGTTTAGTCAAGTAATTAAAATTATTTGTAAAATATGGAAATATAACATCAACCTTAACATTAATTAGAACTTAGGGTGACACCTAGCCGGTGATTGAGTCCAAGGTTTAGTAGGAAAGACCAAGTTCAAGCCCATTCACAATGGACTTCCATTATCAGTGTGTCTTTCCCCTTGGTTATTATGACTACCCTAGACTTGCATTATGTTACACAAAGCACCTAAGTTTTGTAATATTTTTATAATGTAGATCCCCGCATCAAATAGGAATATTCACATTCAAATGTTTAATATTTTCTCCAAAGGGCCTCAAAATCCCTTGTCCTTTATGACCTTAGGGTGACTACTAGGTATTAACCAACTTCTCAATCAACCCAATACATTCATCTTAGTTGATTCAAAATGTGCACCTCCCCCCTAGGAGTATGACAGACTCACAATGCTCAAATTACTATGCAAATTTTGATAACAATGATGTTAATAAAATCCTCCAAACAAAGAAATTTCAATAAATAAATAAATCAAATTTCCAATCAAAATCAACCAATGAGATTTCAAATAAGAAGAAAAAAATTTCAATGGAGGCCACCATGAAACAATTTTAAAGTTTAAACCACAAGTAAAAATAACTAGTCCTTGAGGAAGAAGGACAATTTCAAGATTAAATTTCCAAATTATTTAACACTTCAAACTGCTAACTGATTCAATCAAGTAAAATTTATAAAATAATAATAAAAATCTAATAATTGCATAAATTTTTATGACATACTCACTATGTGACTTCAATCATGTCACTCATGGGGGAGGAAAAATGGTTTTACTTCGTTCTATGTCAACTAAATTCCATTTTCCCTAATTTCCATTTAAAGCCATTTTTAGGTGAACAAAAAGGGTGTATGATGGTTTTAAAGTCAACAAACTGAGACCGCACATAGTTTTCACTAGTGTTTATGGTTTCTAACTTCTTGAAAAATCCTTCCAAGAAATAAGATCACTCTATGCTAACAAAAAGGTCGCTATAATCTTGAGCATGAACCAACTTTTTGCCCATTTCCTACATATAGACTTACAAATCTCAATTCTTAATAACATGTCACCAATACTTCTAATGTGAGCCTCAATCTATTCCCAGAGTTCCTAGTGTTGGAACCTAGGCTTTGATACCAAATTTCATGCCCTAAAATTGACCGAAGGAAAAAATGCAACCAACAATTTTTTTTTGAACAATAACATAAACTCACTAAGATATAGCTAACATGCTCTCAGGGAGGCAATCTATTCCCATCAGAGGGAATTTTTCATGCAATTTCATCTCTACCAAGCCACTTCAAAGCAAGGATTTTAGAGAGGTCACATGTGCTACATGAAGTCCATTGTACATACACTTATCTTAAAGACATTATGCACTCTAACCTCTAAGTTATACTAGGCCCCTAATTTTACCGACGAAGGAAAAAGGGACTAAGGTTTCATTTGACTAGACTTTTATCTAATGGTAGCACATCATTTAAGTCCACCTTATAATGTTCTACCACTCTAATGAACTATCAAAATATCACTATAAATTACATCAATGGTTATCCAGGGATTTAGAACATTCAATAGGTAATACTATCCAAATTAACATTGGGGTCAATAACCAGGGGTAGAAACAAACTTTACTAGTGAGGGCCAACTAATTTTAAAATAGTATGCACCTTTATCTTAGAATATTAGTAGATTACCATGAAGTAAATTTCTTTGTTCTAAAGTAAAATTTAGAATTATGATTTCCCATAACAATTTTAACCTTGCTAAAGACATGACTATTATTAGTCCTTTTATTACTGTTGTCAAACAGACTGCACCCGAACGCTTTCTCGTTCTTGAATGATTAAATTCAGCAATCTATTGAAACATGGGACTATCTTCAGGCTATGGGTGTTCCTATGGCGAAGATAGGCCTCCAGATTCTAGGCTGGTTCCTATATGATTATCTGATTATAGACTTGAAACTTTGATGGGAAAAGGAAGAAAAACTTAATCTAATGTAAAACTGGAAAAACTAAACTATGGTGATGCACCTGATTGGTGAAGATCTGCAACTATGATTCACAATAAATTTCATGAAAAACTGTCCACACAATTTGATTTTAACAGTTTGACCACAAAAAATGACTCTAAGGGAGGCTTGAACAAATCACCTTTGAAGGAAAACAGAATTTTCACAGCAAAGAAGAATATTGTTCATTTACACAAACTTAGACCTTTGATTTTTACTATTTGAATGCATGCAAATATAAATGAGACAAAGATTTTAAAGGTTTAGATATTTAAACACAGTAAAACTTCATCAAACCATTCATAAAAAACACCATAATGACAAGGCAGATTTTAAATTTCACTAAAATTGAAGGAATCTTTGCAAATGTGACACAAATTGAACCTGTAAACCTACTGTTGTATTAATACGAATATGAAAGTTGAGTTACAAGATGATTCACTTTGCAGAATGCAAAGGCTGAAAAATAAGAACTAGAGGAAAAAGATAAAAAAAAATTCCAATATATACAATGAGAATGCACTTCAAAGTGCATGAACATGAAACTGAAAGTCAATTTCAGTCAGAATGATAACTCCAAGGTGAAATCCGAGCAAAAAAAAATCCCTGAAAAGAAGGTTCAAACTCATGCAAAAACGAGTGAACTCATTCTCAAACTCGCAGTCATAATATATGCAACTGAACTGTAACTCAAGCTGAACTGGAAATCTGAAGATGTGGGCCAAAACATGCAAAATCCACCTTGTTTTAATCAACTCACCCATGATGACTTGAACTCCATTCTTGCATGATAAATCTTCAGTTGAGGCTATAGTTCTAACTCAGCCTTACATAATGTTCTCTATTTGCATTTTAAAATGATTAATTTAATTAAATGATTTAAATTCATCATTTAATTAATCAATCTACATTGATTAATGCAAATAAGTTTGAAGAATAAAGCTAAATTAGAAAGCATATTTCTCCATCTCACGGCTTTCAAGCTTCATATATCATACTTAGCATATATTTGAAAATATGCATTCTCCATTAACAAACATTGGCAACCACCATGCAATATTGTTAATATCTCACAATAGTTGACCACCATTCTTAGCTCATAAGGCCGACCACATAGCATTATTGGTACTTAGCATTTTGTTAATTCCTCATCACCCTTACATGGCATATATAATATCAAATATCAAAAATAAGGGGACGCATCATTTGCAAGGGTTGACCACCTAATACCTAAGAACTTTTGACTTGAAGTCAAGGTCATCAATAATAACTTGATTATATTTTTAGAGCGAATAGACAAAACAAATCATCAACCCTAAAAATCATTATGTTCATTTGACTTTGGAGAAGCTTCATGAATAAGTTGGCCGCCGACCTGGGGTTTGAAGCTCAACCATGCACCATTTATGTCGATTTTGATGATTTCTTCGAAGATTTTGAATAAGAAAGGTAAGATAAAGGCTATTCTTTCACAAATTTGAGTATTCTCAAGCATTTAAATTGGTTTTTGGGGCCTCAAACCCGCGGCTATGGTGATATTATGATGTATTGCTTTATATTTACTATTTTTTTGATGCCTTTGCTCATTCTGAGATCGCCATTGGAGCCTATATCTGAGCTTTTGGAATCATTTTTTCCTCTGTGTATACTCCTTCACTACTTCTAGCCGCCATGTGAGGTTTTTCTATGAATATAAAGCTATAAATAACTCAGCCACGACTTGTGTGTTCTTCTTTAGGCGCATAATGGTAAGTTCTATCTTTCAGGCAAAAATCTGGACTTTCCTTGCTTAATTTTCTGATGAAAATAGCTCAATTCGAGCTTATTGATGGAAAAATGATAGAAATGCTTCATATTCTTGTTTTATTTCATTTCCTGTGTATATTGGCCACCAATGGAAACTTGACCTAGGTGCTTGAAAAAACTAAGCTTAGAACTCAGCCATGGGTTTATCATTTTGTTTATTCCATGGCTTTGAATGTTTGACTTGGGGTTTGGCTGAAAGCTCCCTTCAAAGCAATGGCCATATGCTTTATTCTCCTATTGAAACTCTTGAGAGCACCCCTTTGTGATTTTCGAGAGGCTTATGAGGGACCTCTTTTCCTTTTGCATGACACAAGCTCAGCCTTCAGTGGAAAATGTAATAACCTCCATGTATTTGTACTTTCTGATGAAAGTCCTAAATGGGTATGTTGTATTTCATGAAAATATGTTCTCTTATGCTCTGAATATCTCGTGCATCATTTTGACTATCTGCTGCTCAGATTTGTAAATAATAACTTTTAGTTATAATTTATCTTCCATTAATAAAGTGAACACGACTTACTTAATTTTTCAATACTCTCCATACAACTAAAAATTAGGGTGATACTTCCTTGGCATATTGCTTTACAGTTCATACTGTCTTATATGCAAAATATTGTACCCTGTAGCAACATGAGAAAACATACGGTTGCTTTTTCACCATACAAATAAACATTGTCATTATGGCATTTCCATTTGAGTATTACAAAACATTACCAACAACACTTCCCTCAAGAACTCTTTAAACTACATTGATCTAAAGTTTAGTAGCGGCTCCTTGCATATGTGATTGTTCTTATGATGATGATGCTCTTTTTGCTCCTTTGATAAATAAATCAAAGGTTTCTCTTGTAAATCTATCTTATAGACCTACAGCTTACTGTGTTATCAACACTTTTTGATCTACTGCATTCCAGTTATGCATTCATGCTATCATGATGGTCATCCTTGAACCTTTGCATGACACATGCCTGTAACCATCATTTATGACCATAATTTATTATTGATGGCAGATTGATTTTAGAAACACCTTAATCTGCATCATCTATTTACATTGAGTCTGCACTTGATCATGATTACTATCTCATCATTGATGATAGCTTTTTGCAATGAATGATTGGTAACTATTCTTGATATATTTTCAAATGATGAACAAGAGATGACTTACTCAATCTATTTTTATCAAGTTGAAATAAAGTTACTTGACCAACTATTTATTCATGAAGAATGATAATTACTTTCATTCCATACTGTTGTCCCATGTTACTGTTTATGAGTTGGTCTCAACCCTTGTGGGAGCCACATTTCAGACCACTCATAAGCATATATGTTGATTGGAATGATGATTATACATGTACCTGCACACTTAAACAAACACATTAGCAAAATAAATGAAGTTGAAAGCTTACATTGAGTTATGTTCCTTTAAATCATATCAATTTGATTCGTTCAAATCATCTAATGAATGCCTAATTGAGTGTGTGTTATATTTTTGTTGGTAATGTAGGCATATGATAGGATATGATCTATCATTGCTTAGAGACCATTTCTAATATCACATTTCATCATATTTGCAGATGCTTTTGGAGCCCAGAGCTGGATCAATTCAAAAGCACAACAACTGAAGACTTTGAGTGTAACGATGATTCGTCATTCCAGGCAATGACGAATCACCTTCTATCTTACGTTTACATTATTTTCAGTTGTATGATATACATTTCCTTTCTGTATTCATCATTTGATTATGAAAATCAAATCAGTTACTCCCGCGGCTTGTGCAGGACTTCAGTTTTTCCAATATGAATAAAACAACATTCTTTTATGCAAATTTATGAGTTCTTCTATTAGAAGCATTTGCATAATCAAAATTTGAAATTCAATGAATGCTTTTAGCATAAATTTTGCACCTTTCTGTAATGAATGCAATTCAGCTCCTCCTATTTTGAGTTGTAGCTAAAAATAGGTAACAATTACAACACTAATATCCTCCATCAAATTTCCTTTTTATAGTCTTCTAGTTAACAACTATGTTTGATTTCATCACAAATATAATTTAATTGCAAATATTGGTATTTAAACGCCCCCTAATTTAATATTTATTATTATTATCCATGATATACCAATACTAAAATTTCTTATGATTCATTCCCCCTTGGATAACCATATCAATATTTTATTCTTGTATATATATGTCCTTTATGAAAGAACATGCTCTTCTATTATATAAATGTTCGCTTGATTAACCTCAATATTATTCGCAATGCAGATTGTCATATTTATTATATAATTGTTAAGGTTATTCTTAATAGATAACTTACTATTCAACATTAATAATAGTAACAACCAATAATATTAATATTAAAATAAAAGTCAATCTTAAGATTTATCTTATCATTAATATTATCATTTACTATTAACATAAATTTTATTATACTTATGCATATTACTAATATTTTCTTTAATATTAAAATCAACTTATTTACCATTACTAATGCTCTTGCTGATATTAGTATTACCTTTATCTATACAATTATGATTATCATTCCAAATAGTACGTTAATATTATTTGTAGTGCTATCATTTATATGTAATGACACTATTATTTTTCGTAATACTATTATTCCTTAATAGTGTTAATAATGTCCTTGGTAATGTCATCGTTATATAGATTAGATCTATAATGATGTCTATTATTTATTGAATACTAATGTGGAGATTAACATTGTTATTAGCCTTTGACTACATAATGCACTCGTGAGGATGAACTAAACCATCATAAAAACTTCATTCTTTATTTTCTATGCCTACATCTTAAATCTTAAATGAACTACTGTTATTTTAAAAGTGGATTGAAATCAGTCCTGAAAACCCAAATGATAATACTTAAACCTTTTATATATTGCAGCGCCCACAAGGGAGGTATCAGGTTACTGTATTTTTCGCTAAGGAGGGATTGAGTTGGGCGCTTCTTCTTAAGTTTCTCCTTCTTCTCTTTTGACATATCAGAATATATTTTTCTACAAGTTTAGAGGGTACCCAAATTTCAAAACATTCAAACAAGCTCTATAACCTCTAAATGATAGCAATCAGGTATCAATTTACGTCTTTTATGTTTCTAATTGCATATATAGTTATGTGTATGCACAACCATAAGGACACTATTACCAATCTAAGGTTGCATCCCTCAACTATTACATTTATTTATAAAAAAAAAATTGTTTTGTCCTCTCCTCTAAAAGAAAACTTGCAAGTACGTTTCCTTTCTACAGAGAGTTGAATGGCCTCAGGATTTACTTTTGGAGTAGGCTACCTTGGCAAGGATGTTTTAATGTAAATTAAAATAGACATTTAGAATTTCTTCTAACGACTTAAATGGTTTTCCATACAAGAATTATAACTGTAATAATACTCATTGTATGAATATGTCTAATTCATTTTGAATACAATAGTGTAGTGGAAGAGAAAATTGTTTACCCACCTGAACTTTAGGTTCGCATGATGATGGTAAAAAGAAAGAAAGACAAAGGTCTAAGCAGAGAACAATAAGGTTGTATTTATCTTTTAGTGGAAAATGGGGAAGCATTTTTAGAGCTAAACACTATGCCTCCCAAAATAAAATCATGTTACAAGCTAGCACATAAATCTTAACCCTACTATGAACTCATCCAACATTGACCGTGCAAGTTCTAAAATTAGGTAGCAGAAAAACATAGTAAAAAGAAAAAAACATAATAGCATGGATTTAACCCTCTATTTATTTCTCAAATCAATATTTACAACGCCCATTGGAAATTTATTTTGCTACCACATTACCTCGTAAACATAAAATAAAATTATTGTAACTCTACTTATTTATTTATTTCTAAGTAAACTTTATAATGATATCTCATCATGTAAGGGAAAAGCAATAGATTTCTTTCCAACAAGTAGAGAAATCTTGTAAATAAAGTTATTATAAGTTTACAATATAATGCATATACTTTAAATCCATGTTATATTTCTCTACACAAAGAATAGAATGTAAATATTTATATTAGAGTAATATTTGCTTTTCCAAAATAAAATACATATTTTCTTTCGAATAGAATACATAAATATTGTAAATACTCATACTTGGAATTTCATAAGCAAATGCATAAAGCTTATAGACATCATACTATATATTTTTAAACTAAAGAATATAATGTAAAGCTTTATAACAAAATAGTATTTACTCTTTCAAAATAAAATGTATGTTTTCTTTTGTACAACAAGAGAAAATTTTCTTTTCTCAAGAGTAAAACATATGTCATTTTCTTGCAATATATATGTATCAACTAAATAACAAATCTAAGCTTGACAAGGGGGATCCTCACCCACAATAACAATAGAACACCCAAGATCCATTCAAGATGGGTTTTGCACATAGGTTTCCCAAACCACTAAATATCGTATAGAGATGAAATAGACCAACTCCAAGTATGTATACTTCATCATTATTCTCCAAAGCCTATACAATAAGATATAAATTTCTCATGGCCTAGGTAGAGCTCACATCCCAACCATTGGCTTGCTCACAAGCCACCCCCGAGCTAGGAGGCATCAACCAGAACTGAGCACACACACAAGAAATTTTCTCAACAAGAACAAACAAAGTAATATACACACATAGAAACAACAACCATCCCAAGGGTTGAACACACTTAATAATCCACACATAGATTCTTCTAGGGAGATACTAGGAGATACTCAAATAAAAGGGTATACATTTTGAATTCACAATATGATAATTTCATTTCATTCTCCTTACGCCATTTCTAGTTCCTCCATAACTCCAAATCAACACCAAAACTCCAAAGATATAATATGATGGGTACTCATACCCATTTCACTCTCAAGGAGTGAAAATACCCCAAGATGGTTCGCCCTCTCTCTACCCCCCTTATAAATTTACTCTCTTTGAAGAGGAGAAATTCCAATACACTCATCCCATAAAATACAACATTCATAAAATAAAGAGCAAATAATTCAAGAAGACTATCAAGAGAATTCATACATACTATAACTTGAAATAATGAAGGAATTGATGCCTACCTCAATAAGCAAGCTTCCAAAGTATGGTTGTTGAGGGAGAGCTCCCAAATTCCATCATTCAACTCTTTTTCACCCCCAAATTCTTCAAAAAAAATTCAAATTCAAGATGACCAAAAAGAATCCTCAATTCCATATTTTGTGTATGTTTAATAGGAATTCAAGTTTTGAATTCCTTGAATGGGGAGGTGACACTTGTCACCCTCTCATTCACTCTCCAAGGCTCACTCTCTTATGTGCTCACACATGTGTGAGACCTTGGTAGGTGGGGAGTGTACTTGTGCACTCTATCTCACAAGTCATGCAAAGGTGGCTCACACATGTGTGGGAACCTTGTGAGTTTATCAAGGCTCATAATTGAACTTGGAGAAGTGGGAATAGAATGATACAAGTCTCCATCCCACTTCCCCAAACCTTAATTTCATTAAATCTCTTTAAGGCTTTAAAAAAGTGTCATACCTAAGGATTCACCCAATATTTTGGGCTAAAAAGGTATCTAACCCATAGGTACTTTCCCTAGGGACCTAAAACCCATAAAAACACATAAAAAATACCACTTTTCAACCCTCCATTTAAATACCAAAAAGATCAAATTTGATTTTGTCCACTTAGGTTTCCAACTCACATCCTAATTGGACTTAACAAGGCAAAAATTTAATAACAAATATTCTCAAAATCACATTACAAACAAAAATGCATATTACATTACGAAACTATAGTCCCTCCAAATGGACTATAGTTTGGTTTCACTAGGTGGTTCACATAGGGTTCCCATGAATACCTCTGGTTCCATTGGTCATGGAAAGATATACATGCACACTCCATTCACATGTTAATCCATCCAATTAAGATATAAAAATCTTTGAAGCAACATAATCAAACCTTCACATTCATGCAAGTTCCATAGTTCAAATGTCACAATGATTTCATTAAATATCCTTCAAAATCAATCAATCACTTAATTATCCATTTTCATAAACCTTAAGTTCTTGTTCATCCTATTTTCATCATGATTCATTCACACACCACATTTCACCCACTCATCGTTATCTTTCAAAAATCAAATTAAACATCATCAATGAACTAACATATAATTTAATTCAGCATCATCAATTAAGTACATAGTATAAACCATAATTACGTCATCATTTGTAATCAAAAGTCTAAAGCATCATTTCATAAATATTGTCTTGAGGTTTTGGCATATTAAAAGTGTTCAAACATGCTCCACTACTTTAAGCATGAAACTTGGTCAAAGGTCAAAATAAATGTATTCAAATGTGCCAATTAACATAGTCTCCTTGGTTTCAAAAGATATCATCAAGGAAGTGAAATCAAAATTTTCCTAATTAATAGGTTCATCAAACTGGACCTCACACAAAGAGTCAAAGATTCTCAAGGTTTGTGAACCTTTGAAATCATTGATAAATTTCACTTTAGGCTCAAATTTATGACTGAAGGTTGCAAATATTTAACCATTTATAGGTTATAAAGTTACAAAACCATAGGAAATATCAATAAATGTTTCAAATCAATCACAAACTCCAACAAAGAAGATTTAGATATTATGTGTTAGTGAGTTTAGAGTTTCTTTAAATCACTAACAAAATTTCAAAAAAATAAAATCTCTAATGATGGCTTAAAAATGTTGACTAGATATGGATAAAGGAAAAAAAACTTTCAAGATAAGAAAAACACCTACCTCTGTAGCATTGGCAAGCATTGGTTGAAGGCACCTAAGAATGGAAAGTCCTAGATTTTAAATAATTTACATAAGTCTCACTTAAAATAAGATATTTGTGATATAATTGTTGGATTTGATGGTGAACCCCACAACTCCCAAAAATCACTTGCAAGCAATTTTCCTATCACAATTGAGAGAAAAGCAAGATAGATTTGCTCAACAACTTGAGAATTGTATTGATGCAATAACCTAAATGAATGGTTACAATGAATGATGAAAGCTTATAAAATAAAAAAAGAAACCTAGATGAGACCCTAGGTGAGGATTAAGCTAGATCATGACAAGTGTCCTCATCCTATGCTATGAGACAACATGACCTAAAAATAGCTCCATCTAATAATAAAAATTATTTCATAATTTTAGCTTAAGGGAAAAAAGTAAAAGGGGCCTAATAATTAATTAATTATTAGGTGATTTTCTTATTTACTCCAACAATAATCACCTAGTTGAATAGAATAATGGGAAATAAAGAAAAAAATGAATATTGGAAGTGTCAATTATTATAGTCATTAGTTATGGTCCATAATACATTGATTGGGGAAATTGAAAAATGATCATTTACATAATCAATTGGTGATTTTTTAAATAAGTAAATATTTTTAGATTTCCTTATATATTTTCTATGCAATTGCAAGTATGAGGCATGGCATGGATTGTAGTCACATGGAGTTTATGATAATACAATACAAATTTATGATTTATATTTGTAGCTCCAACTTGAAATCAATAATGACTTCAGGTGGGTTAACAATGCTTTCACCATGTTTACTATAAGGGAACTAGATGGGAATGTTGGACTTGGGACTTCTCTTAAAGTTTTAAACTTGATCACTTAATTTGGTAGTTATTATATTAAAAATTCAAGATTCACATATATCAAGATAGGTGGTTTTGATGATCATCCTTACAAGATACCTCATTATGTAAGTGATTTCCTAACTCTCATTCTTACATGAGAGTGGAATTCATGACTTTCAAGTGTTAATTTCCAAGTAAATAGAAATAATAGAAAAAAAAGAGAGAGAAGGGAAATTTTGGAAGAGCAAATCCATGTGTTGAATTACTACATAAAATATGTTGTGGATACATTTTCTCAACCTCTAACTATATCAACCTCTACCATCTTGGAAAAGGAATATGTAAGTAGATAAACCACTAAAAAAATTAGCAAATTTCAAGTACATGTCAGAGCAACTGAATCTTGGGTAGTATAGTTTATTATGGATGGGTTTATCTATATCGAATAAGATACCAAATTATATGAAAATGTAGAAATAAAGACAGAGAAATAGAAATAAAACTACAAGTTGTAAATAAGAAGAAAATGTGTGGCAATTAATAATTAGAGACCTCCAAGAAATGATGAAGATTAATGTGAATATTTTTATTTATAAAAATGTATTTAATAAACCTATAATAAATGAATTAATCTCATGGTTCAAGGGGGTTGAATAAAATTAATGGTTTTGAAGCAATCCATATTGAAATTCAAAAGGATAATGAATTCTTGTGAATTGATAATGTCTAATATTCAATGTAATTATTTAGATTGTGATTCTAATTCACTTAAAGAAGATGAAATTGGGTTGGTTGATGCACCTACCATAAATAAGAATATAGAGGATGTGATTTTGGAGGAACTCTTCAAAAAGGATACTATAAATGGTAATACAATGAGAAAGCTAAGCAACATGTCATATTCTCTTATTGTCTTTCAAAAATACATTTTAGTAGTTCATGAAAGAGTTGAGAAGATATTCAAGGAATTATTGACTTGGAAACTACGTATTTATAGTAGGGGATACACTGAGTTTTCCAATTGTAGCAAATTTTAGAAGTTACAAAGCTAAAACTTCTTCATAAAAGTCACAATCACCATAGTTTAAATACTCAAATAGCAGAGTTCTAAAAAGATATTGTAGACATGTGAAATTGACCTAACACCTATCACACATACTAAATGACATTTTTGCATCATTGGCATCATTATCATCAAATATCACTGCATTTCACATCAAACATGTCAAAAACCCTAATTTCCCCTATTAATTGAATAAAATGACATTATTTAATTAATTCACCTTTTCATCATTTTTGACTAATTAAATAAATTCCATTTATTTAATAAACTCCTAAAACCCTATTTCTGCTATTAATTGAATAATATGACATTATTTAATTAATTCATGTTTCATAAATTTTGACCAATTAAATAAATTACATTTATTTAATAAAGTCCTAATCCAAATTTATTTTGTCATGATTCGTTAAATAACACCAATTATTTAATTGTCACTAAATCACTTTATTCCCCTAATTTGATTGAATTATTAAATCATAATAATTTAATTAACTCACTTTCCCTCCAAATTTGAATAATTTGAACAAACTATTCAAAACATTATCAAAAATCAAATCAAACTAATGCAACTTTGTTTGCAAAAGTCAAACTTGATTTGCACATTCAACTCCAAACTAAATTAATTTATTAAATCAGTTAATTAATCATTCTCAACCACTTTCCTGATTGAGCAAATTATGATCCCCTAATTTCTCAATCTATTCCTGACTGATCAATCTAATTCCTAACCAATCAATCTAATTCCTAACTAATCAATCCATTCCTCAATCCCACGTATTATTCAATCTATTTCTTCAATCACACAAATTGTGTAATATGTTTTGCACAGATCTTCATGTCTAAATCCTCTCAACAATCTTCAACCGTCGATCTTGATTCAACATTGTTTAATCTTGATCATCCATTTCAAATCCCAAATTCTATATAACAAACCTCTTTCCTCACAAAAAAGGATAGAAGAATCAACTCATTTTGCACAACGAAGTACTGCCAATATTCCTAATCACCATTGATAGAGCTTCAACATTTCTTCAATCAACCAACATGCAACGCATCAAAAGCTTCTTGCACGCAACAATGAAGGCTTCACAGTGACATGAACAATCTGACATCATGCGAACACACTCTGACATGGGATAGTAACCTTTTGCTTTTGCTTTGAATTTCATTGTGATAATCATAGGATTTCAATTGTGTTTTCAATAGCTTAGAAAGTCATTTCATGAGTGAAGGAATAGATCTAGGATTAGTGTTTTTGTTTTAGATTAGATTCTATTTCATTTGCATTTTCCTTGTTTACACTCCATGATTTTCCCCCTCACACATTCTAGCATGCCCAATGGGACCCTGTTCCCCTACAATAATGATTTCGTGAGCAATTTTTGAAGTTATGTCCAGGGGGCGCTTTTGAAAAATCTTCACATACAGGTTTTTGGAAGTTGTTGCACTAAATTTCATGAAAACCGCGCACTTGATCCTGAAACTGGAACACTTGACCCTGAAACTGGTGCCTTTGCTTTTTTCCAGTCCCTTTTTCTGTTGACAGAGGGCGCACTTTCTTTTTCCAGTGCTTTTTCTCTCTGACAAAGGGCGCACTAGCTAATTTTTCTGTGCTTTTGCTCTGTCAAACCTGTGCCTGAGATCTGCAAATTTTATATTGATTTATAATGCTAGAAAATTCTTGTTTGGAATGTGTGATAGGTATTAACAGTTGTGTATGCAAGATCGAGAAAACACTAACACCTTTTTCTATAAGGAATATGAACAGTCAAAGAACTTTAGATTTTTAATGCTTTTAAGTTAGGAATCCTTTATTTTGGTGCATAAAAAGAACACATTTGTTTTTAAGTGCTCTAAAATGAACCATTTCAATGATTTTTAAGTTAGGAATCTTTCGTTTTGGTGCTTAAAAAGAACCTGCAACAACACATTTGTTTTTAAGTGCTCTAAAATGAACCATTTCAAGGCTTTTTAAGTTAGGAATCTTTCATTTTGGTGCTTAAAAATAACCTACAACAACACATTTGTTTTTAAGTGCTCTAAAATGAACCATTTCAATTCTTTTTAAGTTAGGAATATTTTATTTTGGTGCATAAAAAGAACAAACACATTTTTTTTTAAGTTCTCTAAAATTGAACCATTTCAAAGCTTTTTAAAGTTAGGAATTTTTATTTGGTGCATAAAAAGAACAACAAAAAATGACCAAAATGATTTCCTTTTTATTGGCACATGCTCACATTTGTTTTTTTTGACCAAATAAGACTAGGATCAATTTAGAAACACTCAAATTTTGGGGCTTAAAATTGAACAAATCATTCATTTGTTTTGCACCTTTGCTATGGTCTTGACTAATATCTAGAACACTTCCATTGGATGCTCTTAAAAAGAACCCTTGTTATGCTTTTCACACATTATTTTGGGGATAGCACCACTCGAGGTGCTTAAAAAGAATCAAACTGCTATGAATTATATGTCGTGCATTTAGTGTTTGGAAAGCTAAAGTGTTTGCCTTCTCCCCTCGCACCTTTTGGAAATCTTGGGTGAGCGAAAACATCTTAAGTTTTGCACTTTTATTTTCAAAGCATACCTTTAGAGGGCCTACCTATTGAGACACATCATGCACTGGAGAACTCACAGGTGACCTAAGCAGTACTCTCATTTTGGACCACTATATAAATAATTGTGGGTGTGAGAAAAGTTCTCACTTGTCGGGTGATGTTTTATACCAACGTCTGTCTCCCCCAGTATCCATGTGATATGTCAAAACTTGAAAGGGTTGGGAGGCCTCTTAATTGAGAAAAATGTTACATGTATAGACATCCAAAACTAATAACCCCAAAATAGTCATTAAAAACCCTTGTTAGTAGTGGCCATCCAAGTCCAAATCCAAAGCATATTTTAAAGTAGTGCATTGGAATAGCACCATTTCAAGAAGATACTTACCATGTTCGGTTTTTTGTTGAGGAAATAAAGCAAATAGGGAAGGGAATCTTTTGCTTGGTGTGTCAAGACAATACATTTCCTTGACATAGCCTATTTTTCCATTCCATCTTCACGGATTAATCATCTCTTAGGGGATGATTGGTAGACCTAATGAGAAATATGTACCCACTTGAGCTAAGGCTGTAAATGTGTGTTTATGTTAAACTTTCCAAAAACATTCAAAACAAAATTGACATCAAACTCTATGCTTGATCTAAAAAGAATACATCCAAACAAACACTAAACATGATGGTTGAATCACAAACCCTTTTACTTAGTATATGCCTTTAAGAGAATCCCTATATTTTCACTCCGTAAGGATTTCCTTAAAGGTTTCTAAATATTCAGGCTTTTATATTAGGCTACATTGGCTCAAAGTAAATGTTGGAAACTATGGCTTTGGTATTGTGATTTCAAAACTTAAAGCCATAGACATACAGGTCACACAAGTACATGCTTTTTGAGTCAGTCAAAGTTGTTGTATCACTTGCCACATCTAGAAACATATTAAAAATGTCCAAAAACTTCAAGAAAAACATCAACACTACTGCCAAAATACTAAAGCCAAAAAACCAATTTACACATAAGTCGCACTTGCTACTGATTCTAGCACACTTGATCCAAAATTAGGCACACTTGCCAGAAAAATCCCACTTTTTCTCTTTGTCCCAAAAACTTCACTGATGAAAATCAGTTGCATTTGATAGAATCTGCACACTTGATACAAAACCAGTGCACTTGCTTCTTTTAGCTTGCACTGGCTTCTCAAAAACTAGTGCACTTTCCTATAAATTGCTCGCAATCACCAAAGAAAGCTTGCTTTTGACTAAGTAAACACTACAATTGATAGAAACATACAAAGGCCGCACTTGCTTCTCAAAAACCAGCACACTTGACACATTTCAGGCTACAGTTGCTAAATTTGGCCGCTATTGCTCAAAGTTTGTCGCTTTTGCTCAAAACGCATCGTTTCTGCTTTATCCTACTGACAATCAGAAAAAAGAATCAAAGTTGCTTATAGGATCCTTGTTAGAACAAAATAATTGGAAACCCAGATAATTCATACGGTCCTTCATCCACCCTCAACATCCATCCTACTTTTGGAAATCAAAATCAAAACAAACAAACCTAAATTATTCCCTCACTCGCACTTCTAAGATATCAATACTTACTTGGAACTCACAGATAGTTCAAGTAAGCTTTCCTGCAACATATCCTCTAGAAGGAGAAGTGAGATATTAATCCAAGCCTTTCAGTATTTTGGCATCCAAAAATCATGCCACCTCCAAAATAACACTCAAACCTTAGGGTATTGAGCTTCATAACAAACCATATCAAAACATCCACAATTCCACCATATGACCATTTGGCGACCTGTTGCTCCAATTCAATAACCGAACCTCATAGCACCAATCCTACAACCAAGTCTTACACGCATTGAAGGTGAAGAAACTAATATCATTAACAGTTTAAGGACCTTCATATTTGAGAAAAACAAAACACCCAACCAGTGGAGAAACGCAACGAACATCTTAGATAAAGAGGAAGAGAAAGAAGATGTAGTAACTGAAAGACCTATGTTACCACCTCCTGTGTGGCAATAGATACACACCATTCATGATCTCTAGAAAGAGAAAAATCCTTAAGCAAACATCCATACTCTTTCTTTCAAAGAACCATCCTACTCTAATTTTTTCCAAAGGGTACATCTTGAGAAGACATCACACCTGTCAAAATCGACTAGAACATTTATATTTGTTCTTTTCAATGGGCCAACCACCCTTAGATCAAATGCACTGAAAATAAAATCAATCTTTTCATTTCCATAGAAACACAAAAATCCAAACAAAATCATTCTTTTTCGGTAGCTAGGAGTCACAAAAATGTTCACAAAAGCTTGGCAATTGGTTATGACAACTACAAGATCACAACACAGGAAGAACATGGAAGCAAACAAGAACAACTCCAGCATCCCATCAACAAATTCCACGAATGATGAAGGTGGCCCATGGGGCTATAGGCCAAGCAACCTTGAAACACCCCAAAAGAGACCCATGTATAGAGACACATTCAGTGAGGAAGAGCTAAACTGCAAACAACAAGAAGTGATAGAACAAAACAACCAAGACCCAGAAAAAGTAATCATAGAGGAGGTAGATACTGAGGAGGAGATAAATGATGAAGAGCTATTTGAATACTCCAAACAACCAAAGGTTCCCAAACTAATGGACAAATTGTTGAGAAAGGACCCAAATTCATACTTCTTCAAATTAGCACAGAGTGGTGCTAAACTACCAGTAGATTTTAACGTGGAGGCTCTCAAAGCTCCTAATCTTATTCCCTTAGGGGATAATTTGGTTGTTAGACAAATAACCAAACCCATAGAGATTCCAAATATTCCACCTGCATTCTCACAAAATAGTGGTCAAACCAAGGAAAACCTCCTTGTACAGAAAACCAACTTAGATCGAACAAGTGGTAGTGGCACAACAATATCAAGGAGGTCCATCCCAGTATGTACCGCAAAACAAAAATCCACCTCCTAGACAATATGTACCTCAAAACACTTTATTTTGACCCTTCCCAAAACATGCAGTACCATCAATAAGGTGGACCACAGGGTCCCCTTTCGAATTAGCAGCACCATCAACAAGGTGGACCACAGGGTCCCCTTCCATATCAGTCCCAAAAACAAGGTGTACCACAGGGAACCCTTCTTCAGTCGTCGCATCAACAAGGTAACCAACCAATGCACCATCAGGGAAACCTTTAGTATAGCTTGTCCCAGGAACAAGGTGTGTCATAGGGTACCCTTCTTCAGTCATCCCATCAACAAGGTAACTTGCCAACACACCATCAGGGAAACCTTTAGTATATTCCATCCTAGCAACAAGGTGTGCCACAAGGTACCCTTCTTCAGTTGTCCCATCAACAAGGTAACCCTCCAATGCACCATCAAGGAAACCTTTAGAATAGTCTATCCCAACAACAAGGTGTGCCACATGGTACCCTTTCCAATTCATCCTACCAACAAGGTGTCCCGCTAACGCATCAACAAGGTAACCTTCATTATAGTATGTCTTAGCAACAAGGTGTGTCACAAGGCACCCTTCTTCAGTCATCCCATCAACAAGGTAACCCGCCAACACACCATCAAGGAACCTTCAGCATAGTTCATACCAACAACAAGGTGTACCACAAGGCACCCTTCCCAATTTGTCCTACCAACAAGATGTCTCACTAACACATCAGCAGGGTAACCTTTAGTATAATTCATCCCAACAACAAGGAGCGAACACTTCTTACACACAGCAAGGACCTAACCCATTCTATGTTCAAAATAGCTACCAAGGTTCGATACCCCCATTATATCCAACTTATGACCAAATGTAATGCTCGATAGACGATGTTCTTTAAACCACATAATTAGAAAATCTTATTACATTCCAAGTATATTAAAAGTAAAAGATACATATATCAAGATCTTTCCATAATTGCACAAAAGGAATATTCAGTAATAAATTTCATTCCATGTATGCAAAAGAAGTAAATTCCATTAACAAGGATCATTGCAATGATACATATGTAAATTTCATTTGCATATCAATGAGTTTTCATAAATTCATTCAAGTTTCAATTACATCAATATCTTTCCAACAATACATCTATTTCAATGTTACATCAAAATTTTCAAATAGAATTACATTTACAAGTGGGCTTTACAAGCCATTCAAAATAATACATGAATACATTTATAGCATATAAACCTTTGAACCTCAACCGTCGTGACACCACTGGTCTTCTTGCAAGTTGGGGCCAAGAGTGTGATTAAGGTGCCTTTTCTGCCCAACCACAAAGTACATGACTTCCTCGAGTTTCTCCCTAACTCAAAGAAATCCCCGGCCCTGCATGAGGAGCCTAGCAACCTGAAACAACAACGCAAGAGGGAACTCTCGATGCAAGCCTGATTCCTATATGCATTCCTAACATGAGAATCACATATTTCTTGCAAACAGGAGGTGGCAGAGACCTATATTCATTTAGTTCTAGGCTTTTAATTCCATCTATTTTAATGGTGCAAGTGCTTGGCCAAGTATAATTAAAATAAATGATATTTTAGAAAAGGTAAAACTATCATCTTTGTGGGTCCACCTTCAACATCCTGTCCCGGAAGTTTCTCAAAAATACAGTAAATAATGCATTTTCCATCTAAGTACACATTCGATTTTACACATTGCTAATTCCAAATAAATTTTATCATTCTTCAATGTTCACACAAAGATTGTCAAAAATAGCTTTCATGCATGCATTCAGTAAATGAGGTTTTCTTGTACAATTTCAAGTGAGTTTACAATGCAAAATAAATTTAGTCCCAATTCTATTTTCTAAATTAGTTTGTTCAAAGTAAATAATTTTGATAGTTTCAGAGAAGGAAGAGAACTACTCTTATCGGAAAATTCACTAGTTTTAAATACATTTTCTATAGAGTACATTTGCTAAAACAAATCATCTTCAGCGCTTAATATAGTCTTATGTATACTTTTCTAAGTTTTGAAATGATGTTTGGTGTTTCATAGTGCACCACTATTCATAAAGAAAAACAAACAGTTTAAGAAAAGAAAATCAACGTAGATTTCAGATTGGTAACTGAATACATGAAGCCTATTAAACTTGGAGTGATTTAAATGTATTTATTCTGCATCTCTCTCTAAGTTTTAATTTTTAATATATAATCTCGAACACCATGTTGTGCTTTCAGTGTGTTACCAATGACAGTAGGTAAATGTTTCTATAATGATAAGAGATATATCTATATCTGTGCACTTACATCTGTATATTTATATATAGAAATATATTTATATCAGTATATTTACATCTGTATCATGTTATTGTTAATGGGAAAATGTTTTCTGGAATGTTCAGAAATATTTATTTATTTCAGTATGTTTATATCAGTATCATAATAAATTTATAAAAGAAAATGTTGTGAACATATACTCAATGCTGAGAAATTTTGTATAATACCCATGAAAATGAGTAATTGTTTCCAGAATTGTTCAGATATATATATATATATATATATATATATATATTTGTATATTTATCTTAGTATATGCAAATTTAATATATATATAGTAAGTATATATATATATATATTGTACCTTAGTCAACAATGATTTCCATACAAATCTACAGGTGAGGAGGCAATTTAAAAAAAAAAAAAAACTACAGTTTTGAAAGTTTAGAGTATAATTTAAATAGGGTTGCACCCCCCCATATGGGGAGGCGTTGCATGTGGAGGGCAGTGCCTCCTCCATAGGCTACAGCCTGTGGAGGGGCGTTGTCCCCCACATCGCAACCCTTCCCTTATGGGGAGGGGTCGGCTGGGGAGAAATTCCCAGCCATCCTTCACAACAAACATTCATTTTTAAAAACAAAAATTTTGAATACCTTAAGTTGCAAATTTGGCTCCCTTCATAGATTCATTTTTTTGTATAAAGCCAAAATCATTAAGATTTACAAACATATGTGAATATATGTTGGTATAAATTTATTCACACTGGGTATATATATATATATATAAAAAAAAAATCCACAACAAACAATCTGGCACAAGATTTGTTCAAGAATTTACTAGAAAGAATGTTGTTTTTAGAATAAAATACAAAGCAACGAAATTATCTTTAAAATTTAGAAAGGATTTTGAAACAAAAGTACAGATTTCACCGTAATAATTTGCACAACATAGAGTTTTGCAAAGCCAATTCTTTGCACACACAACAAATTTATTCCCTTTTTATTTGGAAACTTAAAACAATAAAAGAGAATTATGAAGAACCTGGATAATTCGTTGACAGCTAAAGGAGCCTCCTTGCCACTTCCTCTTCTTATTTTCTCTAAGATTTCCTTCCTGCAAGGCTATCCTCTTCTCCCTTCTTTTCTTCTATTCTTTCTTTTTCTAATCTATTGAAACTAAAAACAAAATCCCAAAATACTATCCAGAAGCCATGTAGAAAACCAGTTGTAGAGCAACTCCCGAATACTTCAAGAAAAGTTTTTCAAGAACCGTTACCTTCTCAGGAACTCTTTTCCTTTTTCTTTTAAAATGCTTTTTCCTTTCCATTTTCTACCCTAATCTTGAAAATGGATTTTTAAAATAAGAATAATATTCAATTTAATTGCATGTAAATCCCCTTTTGAAAATATTTACCCAATAATAAAAATAAATGTTTTATAACTAATGGTTAATTTATTAACTCAAAGATTAACACAAAATAAAAGAAGAGTAGAATGCATAAGCATCAAAATTTATAATTAACTATATTTAATATTTAATTCCTTTACTTTATCATGCTTATATTTAATTTAACTAATCATTAATTATTTGCAAATAATCAAGCAGTCATACAAAAATTATCATTCCTAAATGCATTCTATATGAATCTAAGTGTCTGTGTGTGATCGAGAGGTCTTCCTGCTTTGTCCTGTCAAGAAGCTAACCTCCTCTCCTTAATCACACCCTTGGTCTTCGACCTCCTACAACTCAAGTGCACTCAGGAACACAGCAATAATTGTATTAGTATCCCATAAAGATATAAATCAAAACAATATAATACTTTGATTCAATTATTTCTATTCTATCCGATTTTGCTTCATCCTCAAGTAAAACACATTCATTACTAAACAACTTTTCAAAGTAAACACTTTCATATTTCTTCACACCAAAGCACCATAGTATTTATTATTATTCTACCACACACATTAGTTCATCCACATAAAGCAAAAGCAAGGAGCATCACAATTCGAGACGTGACACCAAAGTATGGTAGGAAAAAAAGGCTATTACACACAAGACTTGCAAACAAAAGTATCAAAAACAGAGATAGAACTACAACTAGAAGCAGTGGAATAAAAGATAGCAGGTGTGCAAGTAGGGAAAACAAATAAAACCTACACCATTCAGGAAATATGTCTATTCCCATTTGATCGCTCCATCACTACGCTACCTTTTCCAAAAAACTTTGAAATACCCAAGTTCAACAAGTACAAAGGAAAAGGAGATCCAATAGAGCATATACAGGACTTCTCAGTGTCATGTATGGAGGTACAAAACAACAATGCTTACCTCATGAGGCCTTTTCCACGTAGCCTTACAGGTCATGCTATGGAGTGGTTTTCCCATCTATCACAGTGAATTAAAACCTTCGATGAACTATCTAGCAAGTTCATAAGCCACTTCTCATTCAACATAGAGAAAGACATCAACATCACAAGTTTATCCACAATCAAAAATATTCAAGGAGATTCCTTTACCTCTTACCTACAGATATGGAGACACAAGGCTAGTCGATGCAAATGACCCATTCCCGACAAGGAGTTGGTAGATATCTTCATCTCAAATGTCCTACCCGAGATCAACTACCAACTCACTATGTTATGTCCTACAGACTTTGAAGAAACTATTGAGAAAGGATTTCATATTGAGAGAGCCCTCATAGCAAGGGGAGTCCTTAAATTGAACAACTCAAAAGACAGTCCCTCTAGTTCAAATGATAAACGAAGATTTGGGAAGAGAACAAGAATGTTACAAAAGATGGAATGGTTGATGTGAGAACCTTATGGCATGCACAAAAAGTACCTCAAAATAAACAAGTGGCACAAACAACCTACATTCCAAATAGTACACAAAACAACCAACTTTCCTATCCCAAGAACAATTAGGTAGTCAACCAGCAAATAAATCAAGGAGGGCAACAAAGACAATACGATCAACCTAGGAGGCAGTTCATAGTACTAGGAGAGTCACTTGAAATAGTCATGTAGACACATAAAAATGGCCTAGACCCGCAAACCACATTTTTCTATGTCAAACATCCTCCTCACATAATTAAATTATTTAATTATGTACTAATGACATAATTCCTAACTATTTCCTCCTAATTATTTAAATAAATAAACTTTATTTATTTATTTAAATGTCATTAATTCCTTATGTCTTCTTATAATTAAATAAATTTCTATGATTTATTTAATCATTGTCCACCTTGAATTTTCTTCTAATTTTAAATAAAGTCATTTATTTAAATTTCCCCCACTTTCTATTTTCCCACTAAGTAAATAATTTGAAATAATTATTTACTATCACATGACCCCACCACTTTTGAATTAAATTAATTTTTAATTCAAAAGGTCAACTCAGCCTCTTAAATCAAATAATTTTAAATTATTATTTGATTTTCCAGCAATCTCTTTTTTTCTGCCCAATATCTTCTTGTCACATGCATTCTTGACCTTTGATTTGATTTTCCTAAAATCAAATCTCAACCCTTCATTTCAATTTTTTCCCTAACCCTAATTGCTAGTTGTCACATGTAATTTTAGTCTTTGATCTTAGGGCATTTTTCAACTTTCAATACTGGCCATTCATCTAAAATTGGCTTTTCTATAAAAAGGAAATTTCAACCTCATTTTGTCACTTCATGCTTGGTATCTCTTGACTTCATACTTCACATTTTTTTAGTACACTTGCACTTTGAGTCAATCCTTCAATATTTGCTTAGGTCTTTGTCATAGGTCATAGTTGCTCATAAAAATCTAAGGGAAAACATCATTTTACAGCAAATGGAGAAGGGAAATGAAGCTTAATCATGGAGGGCATGAAGGCTACATTAGTAAAACTATTCCTTTCTTTCATGCTATTTTCCTCCTTTGTGCTTCATTGTTTAGCTAGGGTTTCTTTAATGCATTTTATTTCATGCTAACCTAGATTTTTACCTTAGTTACAATGGTGAACCCGACGCCAAAAACATATTTTGCAGTTTTCATATGGTCTTTTCGTCATTTTTTGTAGGTATAGGTACAGAACACCACAAATGCCACTTTCTGAGATGCATTTGATGTGTTGCGACACATCTGTGTTTGGGAGCAACGCATCCATAGAACTGAGCCACATTTGACCTTCGCAGAGACACATTTGCTATGTTGCGATGCATCTGACAGCCCAAACGACGCATCTGTGATTGAGTTGCATTTGACAGAAAGAAAGACGCATCTTCTTGTTGCAGGTTTACTCTCAGTTTTTAGCAGCATTTTCCAATTTTCTCTTTTCAGCTTTAGTAGGTTAGGTATTTTTGGTTACTGATCTTTTGTTGGCATCATGTGGCAAGCTAGAAGGAGATACTAACCCTTTTTTTGTTGTTGATTTTAAAAATCTTTTTCAATCCTAAAGCAACAAACAAACAAACAACAATAATTACAACTTACATATCACACATAATGGTTTAAAATGAACTTGCATCTACACTCATCAAGGCTAAAAATTTACTTGCATTCTCATAGCATTGGTTTAAAAATAACTTTACTTGTCTCATAATAAGTTGGGTTAAAATGAATGAGTGTTTGATGTGTCTTGTGGTATAGTGATAACTCCTTAGTGTTTATGCAATTCTCTTTCACCTTGTTGCGATCCTGAGAATCAAAAACACTTAGGGGTTGTTTCTTTACCACCGACATATTTCAATTTGGTCATTAAAATGAACAATCTTTTGAAAATTTTATTAATCTCAATTTAATAATAAGAGTATCCTCTCCCCTTATGCACTTGTGTGATCCTAGGTGTAAGATAATTTTTTATTAACTCTAGGAGGGCCTGCCTTGTGGGAAAAAGTACTCACCCAAGGGAACGACCCAGCTGGAAATGAGCTAAATCCAAGCTACTCCCAACTGGTATATAAATGTGAATGTTATTGGAAAACATAGCATTACAAGTGCAGATGTTTCACATAGACAAGTGATTCCCTTAGTATCTGCGTGGTGCGTGAAAACCTATAGAGTGTACCTCTTCAGGTTGGGAGTAGTCCTCCTTATCGGAGCTAATCTTGCCTCATGTGTGGCCACCCAAATGGGTGCCCTTACTAAAAACCATTTGTGTAGTTTCCAAAATCCTTTTCTATTTGTTGGTACAAGAACGATCATTCCCAAGCCACCCCACATACTCGTGGTTCTTAGTAGAGATCAAGAGTTTGTCATGGGAGATTCATGAGAACTCGAAGCTTGGTTGACCTAGAGAAGTGAGTGTCATGGAAGGGAACCAGTGTGGCCAAGCTTCTAATTCATCCACTAAGAATAAGTGCGGCTGGAGAAATCCAAGTGGGAATCCAGTGAATATAGTCTTGTACCATCCCTAGGATTTGTGCTTGTCTTCAATGTGCTTGTTTCCTACAATTCAAGACAAAATCATGTTTTTTCCAAGTGTTTGTTGATTCAATGAACACATAGAACACCTTTTACAAATCAAGGAAATCACAGTCAAACTAAAACAACTTCACAAATATGTCAAAATTGCAAGAAAACTAGACCCTATTCAAATTGCAACGCAACTAAAACTCTGTAACATGCATCTGGTTGTACTGAAACACATTTGATACGCAAAACAATGCATTTGACCTAGTGAGCCAAATTCATTGTTTGAAACAATGCATCTGCTAAACCTCAAATGCAATTGTTGTACTGCAACACATCTGATAAAACCCGAAACACAACTGTTGCCTTACAACGCATCTGACTTAGTGAACCACATTCGTTGTCTGGAACAATGCATTTGTTGAAATGTAACTTATAAATGACACATATGTTAACTCTGCAACGCAATTGACTGTCATAAACTGGAATTTCCTGTCACCCAGAAAAACAACTGTAACTGTCACAAGCAGGGGTCAAACCATCAATAACTGTCTCTAATTACCTTTTTGAAAGATTTGCTTAAACAATCAATCATTGAACCTTTAGACATCATTATCACTTTGCATCCATCATAAACATTTGACATCTAGCATCCTCCTTAGACATTATTGTCACATTGCATTGGGACACTACTCACTTCTTATTCCTGTTGGCGACACAAATCTTCACCCTGTTTGCTAAGCTTTTCCAATTGCACTTACCAGATTTGGACCAACATTGGAATGCTTTCAAGTTGTGGGTAACCTAATTGAAAGCAGACCTTCAAATTGTGGGTCGGCTTCCCCATTTGATATCACTTAACTATTGGATTTCTGAGATAAAGGTAAGGATTGCATGAAAATAAACCTAATGCTAAAAAACCCTAAAGTGATGCACCAAAACAACCTAGACCTGTTAACAGCTTATCATATTTGAATTAATATCACAAATCTGGAATTACACATCTCACTTGATAATGTAGTTTGCATAAATATTTCATAAGAAGCTCTATAAATAAGGATTTTAAAAGGAAAATAGAGATTTCACAATTAACAGCACTACTAACAACACAACTTACACCCTGCAAACATACACCTTCTGCTAAATAGATGCATAACATGAGACAAGCTTGCAAGGAAAGAATAGATTTCACAAAACAAGCTGATCAATCATTAACAGCATACATGTGGAATAGAAAATGAGAAGGTAAAAGTGCTCTACTTTATCAATTCAAAGTGCTTACTGTATATTAATTTTGTCTGAGTTACAATGCAGCTTCATGAAAAAATAACTCCAAGATAGTAGCTACCCTTCTGCTGAAAAAGAAAGAACTCCTAAAATGTTCAAAAATGAACATACTTAACCAACACCCACCAAAACCTCCCACACATGTGCTTCTAGAATATTATCCTTGAATAAAACAGAAATGGCCTCAAAAGAACCTTCTAGAAGTCTCTAAAATTCCATCTACATGGAGAAAAGACAAGCTAAGTCAATAGCCATCCCAAAAATGTGACAAATAAACCTCCATTTGGCCTCATTCTTCACCAAAATAGTCTAAACAGCATCTCACACCTCCCACGCCTCTGCAAGTCATAATTGGTCCTATTTCAACACTTGACCATATTCCCCATCATGCAATATGTGTGTTTTTGAAAACACATGGCTTTTAAAAGCATTAAAGATAGTGATTTTGTTAAGTGATTTATAAAACACCACTTAGCAAAACACTTTACAATTAAGCCTAAATCAAAGGGCCCCACCATATTTATGTGTTACATTAGCATTAAAAGGCACAATAAAAGTGATTTCAAAATCACTTACATGGACTAAAATGTAACATCAAATGTTATGGAAAAACCTCTCAAAAAGCCTCTAAGGCATTTGACCATCAACTTACCATATTTTGCATTCTCCCACACATGTCATACTTCATTGGTTTGCAAAGGCATATAGTATCAATAGCACTTGGCTCATAAGGCCGACCTCCAAGACTCTTGGAAAGAATGCCAAGTCACATGATGTTGGCAAAACAAGGCATCACTTGATGGTCTCTTGGCAACACAATGTATTGCACACCTCAGCATAAGTCAAAATAACATAAGGCATAAAATGCCTAGGTGATTACACATGACATATTGAAGACTTAGCAAAGCTTTAAGGAATGGGGAAAAGAAATAAAGGCATAAAAAAAAATTGCCTAAGGCAATAGTGTGTGATTTTCGGCCCCCATCATATTTCACATGAGTTTGATTTTAAAAGAAAGGATAAAATATCCCATCGAATTGCAAAGAATAGGGTCAAACCCTAATGATAATATGCAAATTATGGAAAAACGCCATCATTTGGTCGCTTGGAAGAATCTGGAAACATGATCTCTACCGCCAAGGTTTGAGCAAACACAGGAAAATGATGTCAACACTGGTTTTCAGTTGGCTTTTGACATTTTTTGCATAAAAACACCATGGGGAACTCAAGTAATTGTGTCTTCTTGCACTAAATCTGCATTTTTTCACACTTTTGAGACTACTTTTTGCATCACAAGCCGCGGCTATGAAGCATTTCTGAACTTTTCTTGACCATATGTGCCATTTGTTTTCCTTATTAGTTGTCTCACTTGTCAACAGCTACCATGAGAAGTTAACGAAGCTTCACAAGAAGTTTTTAGTGGTAAAACTCTACACATTTCGATGCTCAAGCTCGGGTAAGCTCCCAGCCGACCTTGCATTGTCTTTTTCCTCCTGTAATGAGCAAGAAAAGCTCGAATGGAAAATGTCTTTCATTTTGTTTTAAACTCAAGATAGCATTTGAAATACTTCATGATCTACAAATTTGAATAAAGTCGATGCTTTTTTTGTTGCTTCATGGACATAATATCTCGTGGGCCGTGGCCATGAATAGGAACAAAGTGTCTTGTGTTCATTTCTCGAAACCCTCATATACTCTTTTGATTTCCCTTCTTCTATTTCATAAATCATTGATAAAGTTAAAAAACCCATATGAGTTTCTATAAAAAGAAAAGAAAACTGGAATGTGGCTCGGCCCTCATCATGTGAACTGGATTTTCTTGCATTTGTTATTTTCTGTCTTTTTCTGCATTTTGAGAAAAAACCCTGCTTGGGTTTCTTGTAGCCTTCATTTTTTTTTAATTTGCAACTGTTAGTAGAGAACCCAAGTGGGTTACATGATTTCTTCGAAAGGTTCAGGTTTGTTGCAAAAAATGCATATAATTTTGTAAATTCTTTCACCTTTTTGTAAAAAAGAAAGCAATGTTGTTCCATTTGACCAAAACCCCAAGTGGGTTTTTATATCTGCAAGAAAAAGGCCACTCCATACCACGGCCTGCCACGATGCATAAATAGATTTTCATTTTTGTAGAATGATTTCTTTTATAATCTCTGCATTTTCCTTTTCAGTTTTTTGATATTCATTTTGCTTGGCCCATGAGAAAGGTGCACTATTCTGAAGTTTCATCTTCACTTAATCTGTAGATACACTATCATCTAAATGATCTTTCTTTTCTTTTTTGGAACAAACTGAGATAATTACCTCAGTAATGGAGTATGGAATAAGGTCTTTTTGAGCTCAAGAAGTGGAACATTGTGAGGCCTGCATCAAATTTTTAATAGTGCCTTGACACTGCTGCATGTTGGACCATATCCCATACAAGCTCCTTGGCCTTACTCAAGACTGTATCCAATGATTTCAAAAAAAATCATAAACTCTTCTGAAAAGCTGTTTTTGATTCTTGAACATAATTTAGGAGGGAAACATAATTTAGGAGGGCTTCAAAAATTTTAATGAGCATCCAGATTCTTCATTACTGTAGAATGTTCTCCTTTATAATCTCTGCATTGTCATGGAATCTCCTACCACCTATTTTCATTAACTTTGACTGTTATCTCCCAATGAATGTCCACCCTTTATGACTGTCCTTAAAGGTTATGATTGCCTGTCTCATATCATGATTCCATTAAGCAAGTGTTTCTCATTGATGACAGTGGACTAGTATTGGCACTAAAGGATTTTTTCCATCTATAGTTTTGGTATCAAGATTGTATTGAAACCCTCTATTCTGTAAAAGCATGCCAACCTATTGCCACTAGTGACAGGCACTTGCTTAATGTAACCACCATGTGAGGCTACCACTAGCCTTTTAGTATTACGACTACTCATGATTTCCTTGATGGCTATTTAGACTTTCCTCAAAGTCTTGCACAATCATTAACACTATGACTTGGGCATAGTACAGTCCTATAGACTGTTGGCAACCTCGATCTCACTTACCGGCATAAGTTGATGTCCCAGTATAGAGAATAGAGGCCCCCTGTTTTCTTTTCAATTTCAAGACTTTCAAATTTTTGAATCCTTTGAGATGACTACTTCAAGTGTATTGTATTCAGTATCCTACTCACTGTCATAATTGCTATCTCGTGATCTTTGCTGACTACTCTTTAGGATTGAGCTCTCAAGTTTAGAATAGTCATCCCATTATGCTTGCTCATTGATATTTACATGTATGGTCTCCTTCATAGCTCATGTATGATCCTTGCCCCCTGTCAAATAGAGTCATGATCTTTGTAGATTTCTTGAATGGTGATTGTCATCTCTTTTGATTGTCTATGTACTGACCCCCATTCATTTGATGATTGTTGATGGTTGTGCTTAGTCATCATGACAGTGAGCAAACTTATTACTATGACTGTCCTAGAATTATCACTGAGAAATATCAATCCCCTGGTCTTGCACAGAAACCTTGGACCCCTTTTGGTTGTCTTCATTGATTTTCACATTCACTTGATTAGTATGTGTTTTTGTTGTCCTTCAATGATGATCAGCATGTATTGTTGTTGTTCTTTACCCTCCTTAGGACTATTCTCGTAGCTTGTATAAGATCACATAGAGAGCACTCTGTTGGTGCAGTGCCACTGTCTTTGATGATGCATCAAAGTTGGAAGGTCACTGTCCATATTTGGTCATGACTATCCTTTATGATTCATAGTGCTTAACCATTGTCTCTGCAACAAGACTGCCTTCATTGCATGGTAGCAATTACTAAAGGGTTGTCGACTATCCATTTTCTCTTAATGGATGATTGAACTATGCATACTTGATATGACTATCCTATCTTTAAGTGGCTACTGCTATTTAAAAGTATTAGAATAGTTTGTGATCATGGCTAAGTAATTCATAAAAGTGTATCATTATACTCCATCAGAAAATCATCTTGAAACTTGGTCTACTAGCAACCCCCCTTACTTTGTGATGCTCAGTCATGTTATATGATTATGCATGGGCCTTCTAGACTATTTTTAATGCTAGGACAACATTCTTTGTACTACCCTCACATTCATCTAATTGTACCTCCTCATGCAATCTTCTCAAGGCATCTTATTCATCTAACTCATGGGGCAGCGAATTAGATGGCCATGTTTCTTTGCCATGAAGACAGTTATGCTTTGTTTTGGATACCCCCATGCTTGTTGACCTTGTAAGCTCCTACAAAGGTGTTGTCCTTACACTTGTACCATAACCATGAGTCAACCCTTACTCCTGCTGATGTCATATGTGATAAACATGCATAGTCTCCTCATTCTAACTTTATTTGATAGACAACTGTTACATATGTGGGTGACCTAACAGCTCACTTTCCTATGTGATGAGTGACTTCCCAATAGGGTCGTGGTGAGAGGGTCTTGACAACAATTTGAAATGCTTCCTCATTATTAAATAGATGCATAATTGAACTTGATGCATCCTCAAAGCACTTTGATGCATAATTGAACTTGATGCATCTTCAAAATCACTTGTTTTTATAAAATGGATCAAGGGTCCACTTAAGAAGATTGAAAGACATATTAGCACAGTATGATGCATCTTTTGAATCTGATAATGAAAGTTGATCAATTGGTATGATTCCATATTGATATAATGCATTGATAAGAGATAAATCTTTGATCAAGTTGCTCAAATTTCCTTTTCTTTCAAAGCATGCTGAGCTCTACCCTTGTGGGAGCCACATTTAACCCACATGTTGCATTTGATCTGATAATGAAAAAATAATCAGGCTTGTCCTAAATCTGCACATGAAGCAAACAATTTGAAAATAAATGTGTTTTTTGGATGCTCTTTGGTTTAATGCATTTATGGATCAGCTTATACATGCATAGGTAGGTGTGTATGCAAGGATTGAATCATTCATTGCTTAGAGCCTTGCTCTAACACCATGTTTTCTTCAGATGCAGGGTGAGGAGTGCTACAGAGTTGGGAGGGACACAAGCGGTTCGGGATAGCAATAGGGCAACTTGTGACCAGTCATTCACAGGAAATGACTCGTTCCATTCTTACATGCACATTCTCTCTTTCTTTTACTTATTCATGTATAAGTTGTTTCATATTTTCATTTGAATAAGAAAGCTATTCCCTTGGCTTGTGAGGGACATGTACCTTAATGATTATCAATAAAAGAAATTACATTTGAATACATGATTCTCTTTCTCGTTTGTTGTAATGCACCATTGAAATGGAAAAATGTAATCTGATTCATTTGACAATCACTCCATGCATATTGAAACTAGCAGTTTTATGGTTTATCTTTAAATGTTTAAACAACATGAAAAGAACAACACTATGGTTACCTGATTTCAGCTGAAAGCTAAAAATTAGGTAACATTTATGGCGACATCTACTATATGTTTTCCTGCTAAACATGAGACCAGGTGCCTTTTGTGTTATCCATTGGGCACAAGGTCATTCAAAAAACTGACACTAGAATAACCTCCATGAAAGCTAAAGCAGATGTCCCACCGGGCGTGCCAAAACTGTTGGCGACATATGCTATATGTTTTCCTGCTAAACATGAGACCAGTTGTCTCTTGTGTTATCCATTGGGCATGGGGTCATTTAGAAAACTGACACTACTTGAAAACAACATTGCAAATAGTTGTAACTCATAACACTGGCAAGAAACACTTTGAAACCAAGGAAAAAAATAATGCAAAAGGAAAACTACCGCCTAACTGTGCAGAACAACACTTAGGGAAAACTGGAAATGCATCTGAAATGAGACTACACTACCTACTCTAACTAGCAAAGAAGCTGGTCAAACAAAACTATTGACAGGTTTTGCAAAATAACACCCCTTTTTAATCAGCAACCGATGCCTTACATGATTATGCATTGCTGAAAGAACATGAAACACATGCAGATATTCAATAGATTGTTTCAATGTTTCATAAAAAGTGCAAATGAACTTACTTGCACCTTGAAAATGATCATGCATATTGTTGTCCTGAACTGGATAGGTGAGCTGAACTAGATCACCTTCAGCTGCAACTCCCAAGTCAACCTTTTCATCAATTGCATCCTCATAATTGGGTGCAAGCATGATCTTTGGTACTTCAGTGGCCTCCAAATTGGCCAAATATCTGATGGGGTAGCCTCTTCAAAGGACAAAGCTTGAACTGCCATTGGTGATCTCTTGTTTGTCAAACAAACAAGGCACCTAATCACCCACTTGATTTACATACCGTTGTTCCAAATGATCACTCATCTCTTCACTGGAGAACAATGAGATGGATTCCTCCATCACACTTTCAATCAATACATCAGCCTCTGGTTCTTTTATACACCAGAAAGGAAGTTGTTTATAATTCTCATTACTACTCAAAGATAGATGCTCCAAATCAGGCTTGTCTTCTTTTATGGAGGTAGGAAAGTGTTCAAACAGTGAAGGGTTCTCCTGAAACAAACTCTCAGCTGATAAATTAGCTTCAAGCTCTGTTGTATAGCAGAAAGGAAGCTCATGAGACCTTATAAGACATCGTGCAGCAAGTTCATGAGAAGCTTTATTTTCAAACTTATGAATCTGTTGTTGAATTTTTGCATGAGTGCCAAACTCCTCTAGTAGATCTGATTTATTGTCTTCCAATTTTGAACAAAAGTGTTCAATAATATCATTGTACACTTACTCATATAGCTCAGCATCAACTTTCTCATGCATAGCATGCTCAAAAGTATCAAATCCATATGTATACTGCTCCTCCTCAACCTCATGTTGCTGACTTCTGACCAGATCCATGCTCTCCCCATCATGCTCAATGAAGCATGGAAGATCATCAAATGAAGTTGTGAAATCATAGTCTGCATCACCCTTTTCAGCCTCTTCGGGTTGTTGTCTTGATCCTTGAACCTGCAGTTGCTTGATGTCTTCTTGTTGTTCTGAAATAGCATTTAGAGTGGGAAAATTCACACCACCTTCATTCCAAACTATACATTGATCTTCTTGTTCAGCCTTTTCTATCATTTCACCTTGTTGTCTTGTTGGAACATTTTCTCCATCTTGGAGAACAACGGGAGGATCATCAGTTAAAACATTGCAAGAAACATTTTGAGAATTCCTCTCTTGTTCAGCCTTTTGCAGTTGTAGTTTGTATTCCTCCATGGCTAAGTACAGCAAGTTCACACTTCTATTCTCCACCATGTTGATTGTGTTGTGCGGGCCAAGGGTTTTCTCTTCATCTATAGCCTCGTTTGCCTCCATTATCACATTTGATTTTTCATTCCCAAGCTCTTGTTCAAACATAATGGAAGCTAAAAGATTTGTTTCTTCCTCTACAAGAATCTCTTCTATAGGTTGCTCTAGAACATAAGGGGTTGGTTGAGCCTCCCTAATGGGTTCTTCACAAGGATTCCATTGTTCAAAAAAGGGCTCTTGAACAGAAGGAGAGCTCCTAAAACTTGGGAAATTAAATTCCCTAGGTTTCTCCACAAGTTGAGCTTGCTTAAGGACAGGTTCTTGAGTTGAAACAATATTTCTAAAACTTGGGGACTCAAACCTAGCAAGCTGAAGATGTTTAACTTGCTTGAAGCTTGGAAAATTGGACTTGGGAACTCCTTTATTGATAGGATTGTTCAATATTATAGGAATATTTGAGTTGAGACTAGGACTAGAAGTTTCGTACCTTAGTTGGCATTGATAATCAAAATAAGCTTGACTACTTTTCACCTAAGCAGACAGAGACTTGATTTTCTCCTTTTTAGCAGCTATCTCTCCTTCTAGGCTTTCCTCAAACTGCCTTCTTTTTGTCACCCGCTCTTGATCATAAATAAAGGATTGATCAACCAAATCTTGTTGTTGTGAGATGATCCTTTTCTACTTCTTGATTTCAACCAACATCCAATACATATGTGAGAACACCTTACCAGCATCACTAATCTTCATATGTTCAAGTTTTTGGCTTAAATCCCACAACACATGGTCAAGATTTTGAATCAGATCCAATACATTCTGGTAAGGGTGCTCTTGAGGCTGATTATGCAGATAATCATGTTGGTTGGCATCAAAAACCTCTTCATGGGGTTGATTTTGATCATAGATTGGTTGATATTAAGATTGAGCAGGGATGGGAGGGTGGAAAACATGATGAGGTTGTTGGTAGTCTGCTGTTATAGGGACATTTGGTATAAGACCAGCAAGTTGGTCTGTGTGAGATGGCTAGTAAGAGGGAACCCATGCATGGTTTTCATGAAATGGTGGGTAATATGACATATTTCCATAAAATGCACACATATTTGTTCATTCAAGAGACTGGGAATTTATTGGAATTTCTGGTAAAGCAAGAAACTAGGTCTAATTTTTCATAACAACACTTTGTCTAAATGAAACCATTTTATATCCTTCCGGAGGCGCTAGGTGTGTTGAAAACTTTCCTCCAAAAGGCTACAATTGCTGCTATGCACACCAACAATAGCAATAAAATGCATAAATATGAACTGAGAAGCAGTTCACTATCCCACCGGGGGTGCCAAAACTGTTGGCGACACAAATTTGCACCATGTTTGGTAAGCTTTTCCAATTGCACTTACCAGATTTGGACCAACATTGGAATGCTTTCAGGTTGTGGGTAACCTAATTGAAAGCAGACCTTTGGATTGTGGGTCAGCTTCCCCGTTTGATATCACTTAACTATTGGATTTTTGAGATAAAGGTAAGGATTGCATGAAAATAAACCTACTGCTAAAAAACCCTAAAGTGATGCACCAAAATAACCTAGACCTGTAACAACTTATCATATTTGAATTAATATCACAAAGTTGGAATTACACAACTCACTTGATAAAACAGAAATGGCCTCAAAAGAACCTTCTAGAAGTCTCTAAAATTCCCTCTACATGGAGAAAAGACAAGCTAAGTCAATAGCCATCCCAAAAATGTGACAAATAAACCTCCATTTGGCCTCATTCTTCACCAAAATAGTCTAAATAGCATCTCACACCTCCCACGCCTCTGCAATTCATAATTGGTCTTGTTTCAACACTTGACCATATTCCCCATCATGCAATATGTGTGTTTCTGAAAACACATGGCTTTTAAAAGCATTAAAGATAGTGATTTTGTTAAGTGATTTATAAAACACCACTTAGCAAAACACTTTACAATTAAGCCTAAATCAAAGGGCCCCACCATATTTATGTGTTACATTAGCATTAAAAGGCACAATAAAAGTGATTTTAAAATCACTTACATGATATTTTCAAACATGGAATAAAATGTAACATCAAATGTTATGGGAAAAGCTCTCGAAAAGCCTCTAAGGCATTTGACCATCAACTTACCATATTCTGCATTCTCCCACACGTCATACTTCATTGGTTTGCAAAGGCATATATTATCAATAGCACTTGGCTCATAAGGCCGACCTCCAAGACTCTTGGAAAGAATGCCAAGTCACATGATGTTGGCAAAACAAGGCATCACTTGATGGTCTCATGTCAACACAATGTATTGCACACCTCAGCATAATTCAAAATAGCATAAGGCATAAAATGCCTAAGACCTGCCTAAGGCAATGCCTAAGTAGTGTGATTTTCGTCCCCCATCATATTTCACATGAGTTTGATTTTAAAAGAAAGGATAAAATATCTCATTGAATTGCAAAGAATAGGGTCAAACCCTAATGATAATATCTAAATGATGGAAAAACACCATCATTTGGTCACTTGGAAGAATCTGGAAAGATGATGCTCTGCCGCCAAGGTTTGAGCAAACATAGGAAAATGATGTCGACACTAGTTTTCAGTCAGATTTTGAAATTTTTTGCATAAAAACACCATGGGGAACTCAGGTAATTGTGTCTTCTTGCATTAAATTTGAATTTTTTCACATTTTTGAGACTGTTTTTTGCATCACAGGCCGCGGCTATGAAGCATTTCTGAACTTTTCCTGACCATATGTGCCATTTTTTTTCCTTGTTTGTTGTCTCACTTGTCAACAGCTACCATGAGAAGTTAACAAAGCTTCACAGGAATTTTTTAGTGCCAAAACTCTGTACATTTTGATGCTCGAGCTCGGGTAAGCTCCCAACCGACCTTGCAATGTCTTTTTCCTCCTGTAATGAGCAAGAAAAGCTCGAATGGAAAATGTCTTTCATTTTCTTTTAAACTCAAGATAGCATTTGAAATACTTCATGATCTACAAATTTGAATAAAGTCGGTGCTTTTTTTGTTCCTTCATGGACATAATATCTCACGGGTCATGGCCATGAATAGGAACAAAGTGTCTTGTGTTCATTTCTCGAAACCCTCATATACTCTTTTGATTTCCCTTCTTCTCTTTCATAAATCATTGCTAAAGTTAAAAAAACCCAGATGGGTTTCTAGAAAAAGAAAAGAAAATTGGAATGTGGCTCAGCCCTCATCATGTGAACTGGATTTTCTTGCATTTGTTATTTTCTGTCTTTTTCTGCATTTTGAGAAAAAACCATGCTTGGGTTTCTTGTAGCCTTCATTTTTTTTAATTTGCAACTGTTAGTAGAGAACCCAAGTGGGTTACATGATTTCTTCAAAAGGTTCAGGTTTGTTGCAAGAAATGCAGATAATTTTGTAAATTCTTTCACCTTTTTGTAAAAAAGAAAGCAATGTTGTTCCATTTGACCAAAACCCCAAGTGGGTTTTTATATCTACAAGAAAAAGGCCACTCCATACCACAGCCTGCCACGATGCATAAATAGATTTTCATTTTTGTAGAATGATTTCTTTTATAATCTCTGCATTTTCCTTTTCAGTTTTTTGATATTCATTTTGCTTGGCCCATGAGAAAGGTGCACTATTCTGAAGTTTCATCTTCACTTAATCTGTAGATACACTATCATCTAAATGATCTTTCTTTTCTTTTTTGGAACAAACTGAGATAATTACCTCAATAATGGAGTATGAAATAAGGTCTTTTTGAGCTCAGGAAGTGGAACAGTGTGAGGCCTGTATCAAATTTTTAATAGTGCCTTGACACTGTTGCATGTTGGACAATATCTCATACAAGCTCCTTGGCCTTACTCAAGACTGTATCCAATGATTTCAAAACTTTTCATAAGCTCTTCTGAAAAGCTATTTTTGATTCTTGAACATAATTTAGGAGGGAAACATAATTTAGGAGGGCTTCAGAAATTTTAATGAGAAACCAGATTCTTCATTACTGTAGAATGTTCTCCTTTATAATCTCTGCATTATCATGGAATCTCCTACCACCTATTTTCATGAACTTTAAATGCTATCTCCCAATGACTGTTCACCCTTTATGACTGCCCTTAAAGGTTATGACTGCCTGTCTCATATCATGATTCCATTAAGCAATCATTTCTCATTGATGACAGTGGACTAGTATTGGCACTAAAGCTTTGTTTCCATCTATAGTTTTGGTATCAAGCTTGTACTAAAACCCTCTATTATGTAAAAGCCTGCCAACCTATTGCCACTAGTGACATGCACTTGCTTAATGTAACCACCATGTGAGGCTGCCACTAGCCTTTTAGCATTATGACAACTCATGATTTCCTTGATGGCTATTTAGACTTTCCTCAAAGTCATGCACAATCATTAACATTGTGACTTGGGCATAGTACAGTCCTTGAGACTGTTGGCAACCTTGAACTCACTTACTGACATAAGTTGATGGCCCAGTATAGAGAGTAGAGGCCCCCCTGTTTTCTTTTCAATTTCAAGACTTTCAAATTTGTGAATCCTTTGAGATGACTACTTCAAGTGTATTTTATTCAGTATCCTACTCACTGTCATAATTGCTATCTCGTGATCTCTGCTGACTGCTCTTTAGGATTGAGCTCTCAAGTTTAGAATGGCCATCCCATTATGCTTGCTCATTGATATTTACATGTATGGTCTCCTTCATAGCTCATGTCTGATCCTTGCCCCCTATCAAATAGAGTCATGATCTTTGTAGATTTCTTGAATGGTGATTGTCATCTCTTTTCATTGTCTATGTATTGACCCTCATTCATTTGATGATTGTTGATGGTTGTGCTTAGTCATCATGACAATGAGCAGACTTATTACTATGACTATCCTGGAATTATCACTGAGAAATATCAATCCCTTGGTCTTGCACAGAAACCCTAGACCCCTTTTGGTTGTCTTCATTGATTTTCACATTCACTTGATCAGTATGTGTTTTTTTTGTCCTTCAATGATGATCAGCATGTATTATTGTTGTTCTTTACCTTCCTTAGGACTGTTCCCGTAGCTTGTATAAGATCACATAGAGAGCACTCTGTTGGTGTAGTGCCACTGTCTTTGATGATGCATCAAAGTTGGAAGGTCACTGTCCATATTTGGTCATGACTATCCTTTATGATTCACAATGCTTAACCATTGTCTCTACAATAGGAATGCCTTCATTGCATGGTAGCAATTACTAAAGGGTTGTCGACTATCCATTTTCTCTTAATGGATGATTGAACTATGCATACTTGACATGACTGTCCTATCTTTAAGTGGCTACTCCTATTTAAAATTATTGGAATAGTTTTTGATCATGGCTAAGTAATTAATAAAAGTGTATCATTATACTCCATCAGAAAATCATCTTGAAACTTGGTCTACTGGAAACCCCCCTTACTTTGTGATGCTCAGTCATGTTATATGATTATGCACGAGCCTTCTAGACTTTCCTTAATGCCAGGACAACATTCTTTGCACTGCCCTCACATTCATCTAATTGTACCTCCTCATGCAATTTTCTCAAGGCATCTTATTCATCTAACTCATGGGGCAATGAATTAGATGGCCATGTTTCTTTGCCATGAAGACAGTTATGCTTTGTTTTGGATACCCCCCATGCTTGTTGACCTTTTAAGCTCCTACAAAGGTGTTGTCCTTACACTTGTACCATGACCATGAGTCAACCATTACTCTTGTTGCTATCATATGTGATAAACATGCATAGTCTCCTCATTCTAACTTTATTTGACAGCCACCTGTCACATATGTGGGTGACCTAACAACTCACTTTCCTATGTGATGAGTGATTTCCCAATAGGGTCATGGTGAGAGGGGCTTGACAACAATTTGAAATGCTTCCTCATTATTAAATAGATGCATAATTGAACTTGATGCATCCTCAAAGCACTTTGATGCATAATTGAACTTGATGCATCTTCAAAATCACTTCCTTTTATAAAATGGATCAAGGGTCCACTTAAGAAGATTGAAAGACATATCAGCATAGTATGATGCATCTTTTGAATCTGATAATGAAATTTGATCAACTGGTATGATTCCATATTGATTTAATGCATTGATAAGAGATAAATCTTTGATCAAGTTGCTCAAGTTTCCTTTTCTTTCAAAGCACGTTGAGCTCTACCCTTGTGGGAGCCATATTTAACCCACATGTTGCATTTGATCTGAGGATACATTTAAAAAATAAATTCCAAAGCATGATATCATCCCATTTAATAAACTTGAGGATACATTTAATAAACTTGAGGATACATGTCAAAAAGAAAGTCCAAAGCATGACATCATGGCATCACCTTCATGTCAAGATCAAAGTAGTACATCCCATGACCCTATCTTTAAATCCATCCAACAAGTTCTTCAAGAAAATCATGGAATCCAAAATACACCTATCCTTGATCAAGATTTTGTTCCCAATCAAGTCATCCAAGACCAAGACACTACCATTGATCAAGAAATCCAAAACGATCCTCTCCTTGACCTTTATGCCATTCATGATCAAACACTTGAAAATGACCCTAATCAAGCTCCAAATATCGACACTTCCCAAAATGAGACAATTTATCTCATGGGACACATAGATGATCTACCTCTAAAAGAAAAGTCTCCTATTCTAAATATATTTGCAAATGATCTAGCTATAGTTGAAATCATTGGACTCTATGACACTGACCATAAGGACGGTTTTGACATCAACTTGGAAGCACCAATAGAATCATCTGAATCTGATATGTCACAAAATCATACCAAAGATGTTAATCAAAAATTTATTCAGTGAAGCGACATATTATCAACTAGGATCATCTATCTTTGTTAGAGCAGGCTTTCTTGCAAATGAGAAAATACGAAGTAATGATCTCCACATACACAATGATGGGATCGCATCTTGCTTCCAGAATGATAAATACCCCATTGCAAAGAGAATATGTCAAAGCATGCAGTAACAAGGAAAAGGACTAGGCACACATGAGCAAGGCATTTGAGAACCAATACAATTTTATGAAAATCCTAGAAATCAAGGTCTTGGCTATTCCTCAGTCAGAAAATCTAATGATGTTAATGGTACTTCCTCGATATTGGGAGCAACTTTATCTAGTACAAACATCAAAATGGGGGTCATGAGCAGTCCTTTTCATAAGGTTGTTGCCAACACTCCTTCCATCCACATCATAAACCATCATTCCAATACACTTTCTATTGGGAACCAACAAAAACAAAAGTCTTACAAATCCAAAGTTCAAAATCAAATGGCAAAGGCCATGGAATCAAACAAAAGTGGACATATGAAGTTAAAATGGATCCCAAAGAAAAATGAATCAAGCAAACAAAATATTCCAAATCCAAAATTCAATCAAATTATGGAGCCACAAGAAAAGAGGACTCCCACATATAATAAATTTACACCTCCTTCAAAATGGTCATCAAGAAAGGCATATAAAATTGTTGGTTCCAAACATTATCCCAATAAAAATTCCAAACTTCGTCATCCACCATCCCAATTTTGGAAAATAAAAATTGATTTGTCCAAATGACCAAACAACCCTTCCACATCTACCATCATCCATCATTCCAAAAATAATACCTCACAAATTTGTTGCATCTTGGCAAAAACTCTTTATCATAAGGACTCTCATGGCACTCTATCATGATGTCTATATTTTGATAAGGCCAACTCTAGTATCAACAAGGATCACAATAACATCAATCAGTTGTATGAAAGTGTTATGATCCCTACAAGGAAACTACTTCATAAAGGTCATTATTGGCATATCATGGCATCGGTCTCTACATTAGCACCATCAATGGATTCAACACAATCAGTGATCATCTAAAGCATCAAGGCCATCCAGAAAATACAAAAGTACAAAAAAATTGAAAAATAAAAAAAATATTTACCTCGATGAAAACCCGGAACACAGGCGTCTTGGTGACACCAAATACAAAGAAGTCAAGAAAATAGTAAAGAGAAAAATTTTGTCCAATAGTGAAAACCATTTTATAGCGCTTTGGATAAGTACCATGATGAAAACCTGGTAAACAGGCATCATGTGTATGAGAAATTATCTATGTGGATCATTACACTTGAGGGTAAGCCATCTCATTTCCCATTCCATTTCTCATGACACCTTCATCCATCCATTTAATCCATATCATTCACATCCATTTTCCCACCTACCTTGATCTTGATAGGGATTGGGGCACAAACATAAATCATGCTTTGGAAAAACTCTTGACATGTCTATCCTAGCCTCATTGTCCCTATGTGACATAGTCCTTGGAATCATATGATAATTCTTCCAGTCTCATGTATTCTATCTTTTACTAAAGCCACCTATCATCCTTTCATTCTTGTCGCCTATCTTAGTTTTCCCTTGTCAAATGGTCTAAGGATTCTCCATCACCCCATCTAATTCTAAAAAGAAGTCATTCCAAATGCAACTAGCCTAATCCATACACTCTTGCTATGCATCCTAGCGCATCATCCAACACATTCCTTGGTTTTGTTCCTAGCCTTGATGAAGACCTTGATCATTAGGCACATTATCATCATCCTCACGTTGTTTCAGGATGTGTCCTTCCCATGTCAAACAATGTTGTCATCATCATCATCACCTGTCAATTGGTATTCAGCTTGACTAGGGGCAAGATCATGTTGTCCTTGGATTCTTGTGTGTGCTTTCTCGCTCACTTGTAGGCATCATTCATGTGCATTTTTCACGATCCTTATAGTCTTCATCCATAATAAGTTGGTCCTATACCCAACTAGGGGAAAATCCTTAACTTACGTCACTATGTCAAATATTCCCCAAAAAGACCAAAAAAAATCAAAATATTCCCCAAAAAGACAAAAAAATCAAAACATTTTAAAAAGACAAAAAAATCAAAACATTTCAAAAAGACAAAAAATCAAAACATTTCAAAAGACAAAAAAAAATCAAAATATTTCAAAAAAAATCAAAACATTTCAAAGAGACAACAAAATCAAAATATTTCAAAATCCAAAAAATTAAAACATTTCAAAAGACAAAAAATCAAAATATTTCAAAAAAAAAAATCAAAACATTTCAAAAAGACAACAAAATCAAAATATTTCAAAAATCCAAAAAAATCAAAACATGTCAAAAACACAAAACATCCAAATAACTTTCAAAAAAACTCCAAAAACGGAGTTAGAGTCAATCAAAGTCATTCTTTGTCATTGTTGAATTACGTTGTCCAAAAGCCACCTAAGGCAGTCCTTTAAGGCTCGTCGCGTTGGTCAAATAAGTCAGACATAGTCACACTCAGACACTAGACAATCATTTGAACGTCAACATTCAAATTGCAAACCAACAGACAACATAGTCCAGTCAGTCATCAAGTCAAACGTCAGTCATCAAGTCACACATCAGTCAAATTGCCAAAAACAAGGTCAACTTAGTCACTTTATGCTCCCCTCCAAGATGTGTCCTTCTTGGAATTGGGCATCGTCAAACTGTCACAACTATCAAACTATTAAAATCATCAAATTTTCACAACTATCAGAATATCAAATCGTCAAACTATTAAGAAATCCCCCGTTGACAAACATTGGCAAACACATTGAATGGTTGTTGATTTTGTCGGTCTCTTTTGTCTGATCTTTTTATTGTTTTGTCTCTTGGTCATGTTACTATCTACCTTGAGATGTCCCATGAAGGATTTAGAGGTGCAATGACGTCATATGACCTATTTTTCCTTGATTTCTTGTCTTTGGTATGTCTTGACAAAAATATTGGGGAAACTTAGCCCTTAGTATGAGTTAGGACATTCCTTGTCTGCGAGTGTCTGTTTTTCGCAAGTGGATGAACTTTCACACCTTGGTCTATGTCACATCATGGTGTCTATTGTCCATTTGTCACATTTTACCGGCAAATGATGATTAAGCAACACCTATTTGTACTTTGGAAAAATATTGAAGGTTTCTTTCTAATACTAACTTCCATGTCTTCTATCCTAACATCCATTTTTTCCATGCTACCATTCATATTTTCCACTCTAACACTTCTTCTAGTCCACATCTTCATCATCCTTATCTATTTTCTCCTATGCTTTTTTCCTTCGCTTTCTAGTCTTCTCATCCATTTCAAGACCACACTCGTGTTCTCTAGACCCGCTTATCCTCTCGAGGGGGCATACCGCTACCTCCTTGTCATTCTTCCTCATCCTATTTTTCACTAGGGCATATCTTTTTCCTTGTCACAATGCGATAAACTGCATTATGCCAAAGAGGGGAAAAATGTAGACACATAAAAATGGCCTAGACCCACAAACCACATTTTTCTATGTCAAACATCCTCCTCACATAATTAAATTATTTAATAATGTACTAATGTCATAATTCTTAACTATTTCCTCCTAATTATTTAAATAAATAAAGTTTATTTATTTATTTAAATGTGTCATTAATTCCTTATGTCTTCTTATAATTAAATAAATTTCCATGATTTATTTAATCATTGTCCACCTTGAATTTTCTTCTAATTTTAAATAAAGTCATTTATTTAAATTTCCCCCACTTTCTATTTTCCCACTAAGTAAATAATTTGAAATAATTATTTACTATCACATGACCCCACCACTTTTGAATTAAATTAATTTTTAATTCAAAAGGTCAACTCAACCTCTTAAATCAAATAATTTTAAATTATTATTTTATTTTCCAATAATCTCTTTTTTTGTGCCCAATGTATTTTTGTCACATGCATTATTGACCTTTGATTTGATTTTCCTAAAATCAAATCTCAACCCTTCATTTCAAATTTTTCCCTAACCTTAATTGCTAGTTGTCACATGCAATTTCAGCCTTTGATCTTAGGGCATTTTTCAACTTTCAACCATGGCCATTCATCTAAAATTGGTTTTTCTATAAAAAGGCAATTTCAACCTCATTTTGTCACTTCATGCTTGGTATCTCTTGACTTCATACTTTGTAATTTTTTAGTACACTTGCACTTTGAGTCAATCCTTCAATATTTTCTTAGGTCTTTGTCATAGGTCATAGTTGCTCACAAAACTTTGAGGGAAAACATCATTTTACAACAAATGAAGGGAAATGAAGATTAATCATGGAGGGCATGAAGGCTACATTGGTGAAACTATTCCTTTCTTTTATGTTATTTTCCTCCTTTGTGTTTCATTTTTTAGCTAGGGTTTCTTTTATGCATTTTATTTCATGCTAACCTAGATTTTTACCTTAGTTACAAGTCATGTGTAAACTAGTATAGCAAAACCTTATCAAGGTGAATGATCGCCCGAACTATGAGGAACCTAGCTTCAAGACACCATGGTATAACAAGAAAGACTTGTGTGAATTCCATAAGATCAAAGGACACACGACCAACAATTACATGAGACTCAAACAAATCATCCAAGACATGATAGACAAAGGAGAAGTAGATGTTGAACATCATCCCAGGAACAAGGACCTTCAATTGTACACCAACCCAATCCCAAACCACACTAAAAGAAATGAAAAAGTAAAGGACCAGGATTATCATAATGCTAACTATACCTGCAGTGACACGGTTTTAGGAACCCTCTCTCAAGCTGATGACAATAGGGAAAATGTAGTGACTATATGAGGTGGAGACAACAACTGCAATGTAACTACCCATCTAGGGAGGTTACAATACAAGGAGCCCCACCCAAATCTTAAACTAAGTCATCAAATGACTATAACATTGTAGACTAGCTAAAGAAGACTTCTGCCTTTATATCAATCCTATACTTTCTAAAACTATCACCCACACATAAGGAAATACTTGAAAAAGCATTGGAAGCGTCAATCCCTAACGACCTCGATCCTAATCAGTTCCAAGCCATGGTTGGAAAAATCACGACTAGCAATCATTTAGTCTTTTCTGAGAAAGATCTTCCCCAAAGGAAGTTCCACAACCAAGCCCTATACATAGAGATTAGTGTCCAAAAGAACATGGTCAAGTGGGTATTGATAGATAATGGTGCAGGTCTAAACATTTGTACCTTGAAATTCATCAAACAGTTGGGGTATTCTGATGACATGATAGATAAAGCATCCTAAATATCACCATAAGGGCATATGATGACCTTAAAAGGAACTCTGAAGGAATAGTCAAGTTACTAGTGTAGATAGGACCGACCATCATGGAAACCACATGTCAAGTACTTGACCTTGAACTTCCATATAACCTACTCCTGGGACACCCTTGGATACATGCATTACAAGCAGTCCCTTCCACCTTCCACCAATGCATAAGTTTCCTCATGAAGGAAAAGAAGTGGCATTGTATGTTGATCCTGAGCCATTCCATTTTTGTACAAATTTGGAAGAAAAGTATAGTAAGATCCAATGTATACCTAGTAACAACATAGCCTTCCATTCATTCTTGTATGTTGACCCTTCCACTCTACCATCGACCTCAACCAAGATCTATCGAGTGAGCAACCGAAAACGGAAACCAAGGTTCAAGTACTTGATAGGGGTAATGGGAATTACCACTTTAACCAAGAATTTTGTATTGTTATGCTCCCACCAACACCTAAAATCTATGGAGGTCTTAAAGAGATCAAGCCTACTCAGACAGTGCAAATGATATTTGAACCCACGATTTTCACCAAGTGGGAAGACATGAAAGACGAAGAGATATTCAAAGAGGAATTCTCATCCATGATTTACAAAGAGGACCAAAAAGAGCTAGAACAGTCACAAACCCTTCTAATAGACCCTAGCAGTAAAGGCTACTAGCTAGTTAAACAAATGGGATATAGTGGAACAGGTGGCCTCAGGCTACACAAACAAGGTAGGTGGGATCCCATCATAGTGGAACAGAGAAAGAAAAATATGGTACTAGGTTATGAGCCAAAAGACATGGTTACTCCAAAAATCGGACAAACCCCTTTTAAGAAACAAGAAACTTCTGCTACCGTTAAGGCACTAGATATCTACCACATCATGGACAATGATTTACCAATTGAAGACTTATTTGACAACTTTAGCATTGATAGGTTCCCTCTCCAGCTTATCAAAACCATTCCCAATATCTATTATCAGTCTAGAATGGACTCTAACGAATACGAATGGGACTCTCCTTCATTTGACACTGGATATAGTTCCCCCACTTCTAGTAATGATGATCTAGACACCCAATGGGAAAAAGATACCAGAGCCATACTGACCATTTCACCAACCTCCATAAGTTAAATGAAAACAATGATGATATCCTCCCACTCTATTACTTGCAACTAATAGATTGGGACCAACAACAACATACACCTATTATGGATCAATTCCAGAACGATGAGCCAATTGCGGAGTTCATGGGACTTCGAACAGACATACTAGTACGAGATCACAAAGCAAGGTTCGTCATGGAGCTCGAACAAGATGCATACTTTGGTGGAGATATTGAAGCTTCTAGTCGCAAAAATGAAAAGGAAAATATAAAGATCAAAGCAAGGTCCCCTAGAGAAAACCATAGTGTGGCTCTATCATATCCAAAAAAGAAGAAAATAAAGGGTGCATCCAAAGGTGAAAACCTCCTAGAGGTGCCCAAGGATGGAGGGTTCAATCTCCCCATATTTGAGTACCAAGAAAGATCAACGCTCCTAGTAGAAGAAGCAAAGTCCATAAATGTTGGAACTGTAGAAAATCCAAAAATCGTTTACCACATGGCATCACTTGATCCCGAAGAGAAAGAAAATTTCACAGCATTCATCAATGACAGAAAGGTAAATTTTTTCTAGACCTATGCTGACATGCCTAGACTAGATCTGGCATTAGTGGTACATCATTTAGTTGTAGTCCCTAGAGAAAATCCTATCAAGCAAAAACTTAGAAAAATGCATCCTCACATAGTATTACTAGTAAAGGTAGAGCTAAAGAAACTACTAGATGTGGATTTTATCAGACCCATCGATTATCCACAATGGATATCAAATCTAATACTAGTGTCAAAGCCTACTGGGGGCATAAGGATCTACATAGATTTTAGAGACCTGAACAAGGCATGTCCAAAGGATGACTTTCTATTGCCAAGTATCAACATGATCATGGATCTCACAGTAGGGCATGAGATGCTATCCTTAATGGATGGTTTCTCTGAATATAACCAGATAAAAATCTCTCAAAATGATCAACACAAAATAGCATTTACTTGTGCTTGGGAGACATTTTGCTAGAATGTAATTTCCTTGGGCCTAAAGAATGTAGGAGAAACATATAAAAGATAAATGACAACCATATTCCATGATATGCTACATGCCATCATGGAAGATTATGTGAATGATATTCTAGCAAAGTCTGTCAAAAGGGAAGATCACTTGTCAAATATTGTAAGGGTGTTTGATCGTATTGAACAATATAATCTAAGACTCAACCCTACGAAGTGTGTGTTCAAAGTAACATCCGAAAAGCTGTTAGGGTACATAGTGTCAAGAAGGGGGATTGAAGTGGATCCTACAAAAGTAAAATCTATACTAGAGATGCCTCCACCAAAAATACTAAAATAGTTGAGGAGTTTATAGGGAAAGTTGCAATCCATCAGGCAATTTATCGTACAATTAGCAAACAAATGTCACCCTTTCACTCATCTTCTACACAAGGATATCACCTTCAAGTGGGATGGGAGATGTGACCAAGTGTTCCAACAAGTCAAGGAGTACCTACTTACTCCTCATGTACTCATGTCGCCTATCCCAGACAAGGAAATGGTGCTCTACCTATCTACCACACAAGCAGCATTGGGAGCTCTCCTAGCCTAGCTAGATGATAACAACAAAGAAAGAGTGGTCTACTACATCAGCTGAACACTGGTGGGCTACGAGTTGAACTACTTTTCCATAGAAAGAGTGTGCCTCTTAGTCGTATTTGTGACACAAAAGTTGAGGCACTATATCTTAAACAGAAAGGTAAAGATGATTTCAAAAGTAGACCCACTAAAGTACCTACTAGCAAAGGCATCCCTAACAAGACGAAATGCTAAATGGGTGATGATTCTAATCGAATTAGATATAGAGTATGTGGATAGAAGATCCATTAAGGGAAAAATCATAGCATACCAACTAGTTGAAGTACCCATAGATGATCACAAGCCTCTCACAATGGAATTTCCAAATGAGAGTATCTTGATGATAGAACAGACAGGCCATTGGATTTTATACCTTAACGAGTCCCACACTCAACATGGCTTTGCAGCAGGTGTTCTATTTCTCACACCACAGGGAGACAGTATACCCAAGGCATATAGGATCATTTTTCCATGCATGAACAATATCTTAGAATATGAAGCTCTTATCATAGGGCTCAAAATGGCTATTGAATGGAGAATAAAAGAGCTACAGGTCTTTGGAGATTCTCAGCTAGTGATCAGATAGGTGAATGATATGTACTAGAAAAAAGACAACAAGTTGATGTTGTATAAAAGGATGGTGGAGTGCTTCAAGGAATACTTTGTCACAATAACCTTTAAGAAAATTCCTCAGATCAACAACAAAGTTGTCCATGCAATTGCAACAATAGACTCACTACTTGATATTCCACATAATATTCCTAAGTATGAGTTCCTCATCTAAAAACTTATCATATCTGCATTTCACATCTCGGAATCAGAAATGGTATGTGTTGATGTTGGTTCTAACTCCCCATGGTACCAAGACACCTTTGACTACATCCAGCATGGTATAATACCACTTGACCTAACAACCACTCAAATGAAGACCTTCACCTGTAGAACTTCTCGATTTACAATCCTAGGAGATACCCTATGTCGTCATAGTCTAGATAGTATGTTACTCCAGTTTCTTAGCATAGAAGAAGCACAAATGGCCTTACAAGAGGTACACGAAGGTGTTTCCGAGTCTCACTCTAGTGGACCTAACCTAGTCCAAAAACTACTCAGAACAGGATACTATTGGCCCTCCATGGAATAGGAGTACATTCAGTATTCTATAAAGTGTTTTCAATGCCAGCAGCATAGTGACCCAGTTCATGCACTAGCACGGGAATTGAGGCCCATCACAACAACATGGCCTTTCTCACAATGGGAATTAGACCTGGTAGGTAATATTTCACATGCTTCATCTAATGGGCACAAGTTTGCTATCATAGCAACAAAGTATTTCACTAAATGGATAAAGGAAATTCCATTGACCTATATCACCGGAAAATGATATCAATTTTTTTTTTAATTATCTAATTTGCAGTTATGGATTTCCCCAAATGATAATATGGATTTCCCCAAATGATAATAACAGATAATGGAACCCCATTCAAAAGTCAAGACGTCCAATAAATTTTCTCCCAATTTTCTATCCAACATAGATATTACATGCCCTATTACCCCCAAGGAAACAGTCAGGCTAAGGCATCTAATAAAACCATATTGAAAATACTCAAAAAGACTATTAATGAAGTCGGTCGTGATTGGAATTTGCAGCTAAACCCAACCCTATGGGATTATCGAACAAGCATCTGAACACCTACAGGTGCTACACCATTTTCCTTGGTCTATGGATCAAAGGTTGTCTTAACTATCGAGGTTGAAATCCCCTTATTTGAATCTCATTAAAAGGCATGATCAACAATGAAGAATATAGGGTATCCAAGATAAATGAATTAGAGCTCCTAGATGAAAGGAATTTGAGCATGTTAAACCATTCGTAGGTTTATCAAAATCGGCTCAAATGAAGCTATGAAAAGAAAATAAAAGATAGAAACTTTCAAATTGGTGACTTGGTCCTCAAGGAAAATCAAAAGGTACAACTAAATCAGGACGGCAAAGGAAAATTTGAACCCAACTGGTTAGGCCCATTCGTCATCACAACAAGCTATAGCTCTAGGGCCTATCAGTTGGCTACTCCTAAAGGAGATCCTTTGGTTGAACTATTGAACAACAGTTACCTCAAGAAGTTCTACACATGAAGCACGTTAGAATACCCAAGGCAAAAGGGGAAAAATCCAAAAAAATGGAAAAGAGAAAAAAGAACCAAAAAAATCAAAAAGCAAGAAAAACAGTAAAGATAAATAAAACATTCCTTGAGTGAAAACCACTTTGTGGTGCTCATACAACAAGTACCGTAGTGAAAAACTAGAAAACAGGCACTATGTTCGAATAAGACTCGCATCATTATCTATAGGTACTATCCACAACATCCACCCATTCATCTCATGATAAGACATATGTCCAACCATGGCTTGGTATTGATTTAGGAAAGTAGTCTTGTCTCAAACTGGGGGAAACTTCCCAAAGCTGGTCATGGATTAGATCTAAAACATCCAAAAAACAACAAAATCAAAAACATTTGAAAAACATCAAAAACAAAACAACATCATTGGATTATTCCTTCACTCAAACAATCTAAGAAATCAACATTTTCTTAAACCCCATAGCTAGTTCGAGTAGATTTCCCATAACATATCCTCGAGAAATAGAAGTGGAATATCAATCCAAGTTATCAATTTTGTTTATCTCAAAAGCAATTTTATGTTGATTCAACTAGTCGAACTACATGGTCTCTACATGTACAATGTAGGCAAGGCTTAACAGCCCTCGACACCCTAGGTCAATCCCCTTAGATTTCTATCATCCTTTATTTTAACTTAGTCAAAAAATACAAAATCCAAAAACATTCACAAAATAGAAAAGATAAAAAACATTCAAACCAAGAGAACTATGAGCTTTTCCATGTACAACATAGGAAAGGTTTATCTTTGATGAGCCCCCTAGGCCCTAGGTTAGTCCCCTAAAAACAACAAAAATAGCATCATAAAACTCAGAAAATCAAAAAGATCATAACCCCATCATCAAAATTTGCAATAAAATTTTCACCCATGATAAACAAATCGTCATCTTCACCCTTTGGTAAAACAAACAGACAAACAAAGCAGACATCAAAAGCTAAAACTTTCAAGAAAAAAATCACAAAGATCTAAATATAAACAAATAGAAACAATGCCAAAGTATCAACTACCTGTCTTTTTGACAATGTACCAACAACATCCTGAGATATTCCTTAACGGATCCATTCCTATGATAGGCATGATCAACATCGAATAATAGCCCCACCTCAAACAGATATGGCAAGTGATACTACAACTATTATCTTTTCAATTTATTTTATTGACTCATTCCCAAGATCTCTCGAGGATGTCAATAAGGATTTAGAGAAGAAGGAATGGAGGCAATTCAGCATCATTTCGATTTTTTGCTTGTAAGATATTTTTGTAACATTTACCATGGTGAATACTTGCTTTATTGAATGTATGAATTTTTGTGGAAACAATTTGTGAAGAAGTTTCATGTTAGGTGTTCTATACCTCTTTGTGTAACTGGTTTGAAAATTTTTTAACACAACCCATTTATATACTTTAAACAAATTTTTCGTATGTCTGGTATGAACAAGAATAATCTTTGTTTGTAGAGTCAAAGTCCATGCAATGGATACAAAGTCACCTTGGTCATTAATACCCTGGTGCATCATATCTATTTGCTACATCAAATAGAATTATTTGAACTGTGAAGCCTCCAAGCAAAGTGAAAGAAACTTGAATCAGTACGATCAACATCAAATGTCTATCCATCATCAAATATTTCTTCCAACTAATATCCATCCTAAAACACAATATCATTACTACCACATCCATCATACATCCATCATGCATCCATCATATATCATCATATAGGCATCATATATCAAAACAATAAATTGGTCATCCATAATAAAACATCATATGAAACAATATATGATTCATCCATTCAGACCATATATATATATATATATCAAAAAAAACACATATATGACCATACATCATCATACATCATCCATAATCATCACATAAACACATAATAAATTTGAATCGAATAAGGTATATCTCATATATATCATCATCAAAAAAGAGATAATTTCATAGTACACCATCATCATGAAAACAAGTGTGATAGGATAATACAAAATAATACATATATACGAGGCATCGATTGGGAAAATGAATATATATACAAAAATAATGTATGCAATATATCTCTAAGAAATAAACATCATAAAGATCAAGTACATATGTAACACTGCCTGACAAGAAGGGGAAAACTCTATAGACTAGGTTGCAGGTCATCATTTGGATCTAGCTATCTAACAAAATGACCACCTGATGCAGCAGCATTAGCGGCACTAGGTTGTTTGAAGCTTGGTCGTCTCTATGCCCGAGGAACAAAGGCAGCATAGAGAGTCTGATAGTATGTGGCCCTCTATAACAACTAATCTCGCTCTGCATGAAGGGTATCACGCTCTTCTCTAAGAGTATATCTCTCTGTCGTAAGCACATGTTGTGTAGCATGCCATCACCCTCTCTCACTATCTTGCTCCGCCCTCAGGCTATCCCTCGCAGCACTCATAGTAGCAACCTGAGCCTCTGCAGTCTGTCACCGCACTACCTCTACATCCCTCATAGTTGTCATCTATGCTAACAATATTGCTATGTCTCCAGATGGAGGAGGGGGACCTGAAACCTGTCCATGAACCTGAGGAATCTGATCATCCTGACCACCCTATGCTCCATCCTATCGGGCTCAACCAAGTTTCTCATCTAGAACCTCAATACGTTGCTACTCTCTATGACAACCTATGATCCCTACTCTACCTAATGCGGGATCACTGTCAAGATCTATAAATCTCAATGGCACACGTCGTGCCCACCACTGATAAAAATTGGGAGTGGTAACCAGATCTGCTAACCCACTGTCCAACCCCATCTGACTGGGGCAACAGCTTTGAAAGCAACAATGGTAGCATCTCTATTAGCCAAATTACCCCATACTCAGACCTCTCCGGTGGTCCAACCAAACCGAGCCTCATATGTATCAGGAAATTGGCTCTGTCTCTCTCCAAACTATTGGCATAATCTATCTAGTAAGTATCACTCTAGAAGAGAGTGAGAGTGACCAATCAACCATCTGGTTTGTCAAAAGTACACAATCTACTATGTATCCTCTGACCATGCCTCACAATCCATATAGGGTCTCCAAACAAAACCTGGCATGTTGTCGAACACACGACGCCAGTATGGAAGATTCCCAGTCAAGGTATAATGAAGAAATTATCCATAATGATAGGAGTATGGATCACCATCAACACGATCCTATATACCATCAGCCTGTGTCACTGCAATGTGATCCCATGCCCATACATGTAAGAGTGAAATGCCTGTGGAAGTGGATTTCCCACCCCGATATGCAACCTCATGCATATCTCTATAGAGTTGGGCAGAAGACACGGACCCCATGCATATTTGGTCCCATTCTCAAACATACCCTCAATACAAATACCCCATCCAACAAGGAACTAATGACCTCTCCTATAAGGAACAACTAGCTCTGAAATCAAATCGCAAAGAATAAGGTACACAGGGTCCACACATCCAACAAACTCTGATAAATCAATCTCCGATTGGCGAACCTCCAAGTGTCTGACACCAAGCACACGCCGCATGGCACACGGTACCCCATTGAACATGGTGTGTAACAAGCTCACCATGGATAGGAATGTGGAGAATCCTCCACACATCCTCAAGGGTAATGGTGGCCTCTCCTGTAGGTAAATGGAACGAAGAAGTCTCTAAATGTCACCACTCCACGAGTACAGTAATCATCGCTATGTGAGATCGAATGGGAGGCATGTAAAAAAAATGACATAATTCAACTGCATCTAGGAAATATCGCTCCAAAACATCAAAATGGGAAATCAGATCAAATAGATCTTGAGGTCGTCTCTTCCTCAGCTGCAGTGGTGTAAGGACCACCTGCAATCATTTTAATTCACGATGTTAGGGTTTCACTCTGAACACAAAAAATGATGAAAAAACAAGACTTAGGGTTCATCTAACGGGCACAAGTTCATTAGACCTGGTAGGTAAGATTTTTCCTGCTGTATAAAATGGGAACAAGTTAATTATCACAGCAATAGATTATTTCACTAAATGGATAGAGGTAATTCCATTAACCTACATCACTAGAAAATAGATATCAAAATTTATTTTGAACTATCTGATTTGTAGGTATGGAATTCCATAGATAATCATAACAGACAATGGAACCCCATTCAAGAATCAAGATGTCCAAGAGTTGTGTTTCAAATTTTCTATTTAACATAGGTTCTCTACGCCTTACTATCCTCAAGGAAATGGTCAAGTCGAAGCATCTAATAAAACCATATTAAAAATACTAAAAAAGGTTGTTAATGAAGCCAACCGCGATTGGCATTTGTAGCTAAACCCAGCCCTATAGGCTTACCGAACTAGCATCCGAACACCTACAGGTGCCACACCATTTTCCTTGGTCTATGGATCAAAGGTTGTCTTACCTATCAAGGTTGAAATCCCCTCATTGTGAATCTCACTAAAAGGCATGGTTAGAAACAAAGAATATTAGGTATCCAGGTTCAATGAATTGGAGCTCCTAGATGAAAGGCATTTGATCACGTTAAACCATCTTTAGGTTTATTAGAATTGGCTCAAACGAAGCTATGATAAGAAAATAAAAGATAGAAACTTTTAGATTGGCAACTTGGTCCTCAAGGAGAATCAAAAGGTATAACTAAATCAGGACGGCAAAGGCAAATTTGAACCCAACTGGTTAGGCCCATTTATCATCACAGCAAGCTACGATTCTAGGGCTTATCAGTTGGCTACTCCTAAAGGGTAACCTTTAGCTAAACCACTAAATAGCAGTCACCTCAAGAAGTTCTGCACGTAAAGCACGTCAGAATACCCCAAGAAAAAGGGTAAAAATCCAAAAAAATGAAAAAGATAAAAAAAGCAAAAAAAATTAGAAAAAGAAAGAAAAATAGTAAAGAGAAATAAAACGTTCTTCCAGTGAAAACCACTTTGTGGCGCTTCTAGAATAGGTACCATAGTGAAAACCTGGAAAATAGGCGCTATGTTTGAATAATACTCGCATCATTATCTATCAGTACTATCCACAACATTCACCCATTCATCTCATAAAAAAATAAGTGATCAACCATGGCTGTATACTAGTTTAGGAAAGCAATCTTGTCTCAAATTGGGGGAAAATTCCTGAAGCTAGTCATGGGTTAGATCTTTATGCGTCCTATCATGGTCAAAAACAACAAAATCAAAAATAGCTACAAAACATGAAAAAATCAAAAACATTTGAGAAACATCAAAAACAAAACATCATTGGATTATTCCTTGACTCAAACAGTCTAAGATATCAACATTTGCTTGAACCCCACAACTAGTTCAAGTAGATTTCCCACAACATATCCTCTAGAAATAGAAGTGGAATATTAATCCAAATTATCAATGTTGTTTAAAATCTCAAAAACAAGTTTATGCTTTGAGTCAAACAATTGAACTACATGGTCTTTGTGTGTATAATGTAGGCAAGGCTTATTAGCCCCTGATACCCTAGGTTAGTCCCCTTATGTTTCTATTATGCTTTATTTCAACTTAGTCAAAAAATCCAAAATCCAAAAACAATCAAAAATTCAAAATCCAAAAATATTCACAAAACAGAAAAGTTCAAAAACATTCAAAACCAAGCGAACTATGAGCCTCTGCGTGTACAACATAGGAAAGGCTTATCTTTGATGATCCCCTAAGGCCCTAGGTTAGTCCCCTGAAAACAACAAAAACAGCATCATAAAACTCAAAAAATCAAAAATTCCTATCTCCACCATCAGAATTCGTAATAAACTTTCCACCCATAATAAAAAAATTGTCACCTTCACCCTTTGACAAAACAAACAAACAAATAGAGAAAACATCAAAAGCTAGAACTTTCAAGCAGACAATCACAAAGCATTGATTACAAAACAGACGAAAGCAAAGCTAGAGTATTAACTACCTATCTTTTTGACAAGTCACTAACAACATCATGAGATATGCCTTAACAGATCTGTTCCTATGATAGAAATGATCAACACCAGCTAATAGCCCCACCCCAAACAGATATGGCAAGTGATACTACAACTTTGTTTTCATCTTTTTATAGTCTTATCTTTTTTCTTTTTTTTTATTGACTCATTCCCAGGATCTCTTGAGGATGTCCATAAGGATTTAGAGAAGAAAGAATGGGAGAAATTGAGTGTCATTTCAATTTGTTGTTGGGTGCTTCCACAATAGTGTGTCTCACTTTTGGGACGTGTTGATTTTTGCCTGAAATCACTATTTTTAGAAAAACTAATGATTTAAGTCTTGAGAGGCTCCATCTAAAGGGTTTTAATAAAAGAGGGGTATATAAGACACCCTTAGATAAAATCCCCTTGGATAGAACCCCTCTATTATTGAATCATACCCACAATGGAGTCTCCTTCGCACCTATCAAAATGCTAGAAAAAAACCACTTTTTCTTTACCTTTTGAGGGATTAAATAACATCATTTAAAAAATATATTTTGCAAGATTGTAGCCCTCGAAACTAGCTTTCCAACAAGTATAGGTTTTATATATTTTCATTTTATCATGTATTTAATTTTCAATTTTTACTAAACATAGGTTTTTCTCTAAACATCAAGCTCTTTATTGTGCAGAGGTGGAAAAATAGTAAACCATTGTAAAAAAAAATCAAAAAATACTCATTCCCTAGCTATTGATGTCCTTGTTTCACCCAAAAAAGAAAAATTGGATTTTGATATGTACACAAAAATTTAGGTTGTACGACACACACGTATGTCCAAATTATAGTTATAGTGACTTAAAAAATTAATTTTAACAAAAAAATGCAACAAAAAACTATGAAAAAATATCCTTTCCCTAGATATTGATGTTGAGAATCTATATTTCAAACAATAGAATTTTATCCTTTATAGAAAAAAAGTTATGTTGTACGACACAAACATTACTTTTTGAAAATGTTGTTTTCTATCTAAAACCAGTTATTAAAGGAGATGTTGAAATATTCATGATTTATTTTAGAAAATTTGAAAAAAAAAATAGAATCTACACACAAATTGCCACAAATCACTAGTTCGCATCATCTTCAAATTATTAATGGTTTAGCTGATATAGGTCTTAGAAGATGAAGATTCAGTTAAAAATATTGATGTAAATGTCCATCTTGGGAAAAAAGTGAGACACAGTATTGTGATTTCACCATGTTTGTAAGATGTTTTTGTAATACTACCATGGCGAATACTTGCTTTATTGAGTGTGTGGAAGTTGTTTTGAAACATTTCATGAAGAAGTAGCATATTAGGTGCTTAATACCTCTTATGTTACTGGTCTGACATGTTTTAACATAACCCAACCATATAATTTCAACAAATTTTCCATATGTCTGGTATGAGCAAGAATATTCTTTGTATGTTGAGTCATGCATTGTATTTGTTTGCTACATCAAAAGGGATTGTTCAAAATGCAAAGTCTCCAAGAAAAGAGAAAGCAATTCATCAATACTAACATCAAATTTCTATCCATCATCAAATATTTCTTCTAAACTAACATCCATCCTACATCACAATATCATTAGTACCATATCCATTATGCATCCACAATGTCATCAATACATATCATGATGATAATAAAGAAATGAAAACATCATGTATCATGACTAGAAGGAATACATCCATCATACATCATATTTCAAAATGATATATTGATCATCCATAATAAAACATCATATAAAACAATACATGATCCATCCATTCACACCATATGCATACAGCAAAAAAGTACAAAAACATATATAAGCATACATCATCATCCTTGATCATCGCATAAACATATAAATGAGTTGAATTGAAGAAGGTATATCTCATATATATCATCATCAAAAAAGAAGAATTTCATAGTAAACCATCATCATATGAAACAAGTGTGATAGGATAATACAAAATAACACATATATACAAGGCCTCGACTGAGCTGATGAATATATATACAAAAATCATGTCTGCAAACATCATAAAGATCAAGTACATATATAACACTGCCTAGCAGAAAGGAGAGGACTCTATAGACCATGTTGCAGACCACAATTTGGATCTAGTTGTCTAACGGACTGATCACCTGATGCAGCAGCAGTAGTAGTACTGGGCTCCCCAAACCATGGTCGTCGCTACACTCGAGGAACAATGGCATCATATAAAGTTTGATAATAGGTCACCCTTTGTATCAGTTGATCTCGTTCGACACAAACACTATCACACTCTACTCTAAGAGTATCTCTCTCAATCATAAGAAAATGTACTTGGGCCTCTACAGCATGTCGACACCTGCTCTCACTATCTCGCTCCACCCTCAAATTTTCCCTCTCTGCGGTCAGAGTGATAACCTGAGCCTCTGCAGCCTATCACTGCACTATCTTTGTAGCTAACTGTGCACCCCCATCCCTAGGTAGTGGAGGGGGACCTGGAACCTATCCCTGATCCTACATCTGCTCACCCTATCCACCCTGGGCACCATCCTGTCGAGCTCGACCAAGCTACTCGGCTAGAACCTCAATACATTGTTGCTCCCCGCGATGACTTGTGATGCCTACTCTACCGACTAAGGGATTACCGCCAGGATCTATAAATCTGAATGGAACACATCATGCCCACCATTGATCAAAATCGAGAGTGGTACCCGGATCTACTAAACCCACTGGCTAACCCCATCTAACTAGGACAAGATTTTTGAAAGCATAAATTCCAGCATCTCTATCAGCCAAATGACCCCATACCTGGACCTCTCTGGTGGTCTAACCAAAATAAGCCTCATATGTATCTGGAAACCGGCCTTCTCTGTCTCCAAACTTCTTACACACTCTGTCAGGTAAGTATAGCTCTAGAAGAGAGTGGGAGTGACCAATCAACCATCTAGTCTATCGAGAATACACTAGCTGCTCTGGATTCTTCGACCATGCATCACAATCCATATAAGGCCTCCAAAAAAAACTTGGCATGTCATCAAACACAAGACGTTAGTATGGAAGATCCCCAGGAAAGGTATAATGTAAAAATTCTCCATAATGATAGGAGTATGGATCACCATCAGCATGATCATGTATACCATCGAGCCGCATCACTACAATGTGCTACCAAGCCCATACATATAAGAGAGAAATGCCTACGGAAATGGATTTCCCACCCTGATATGCAACCTCATGCATATCTCTGTAGAGGTGGGAAAGAAAACACAGACCCCATGCATATATGGGCCCATGCTCGAACATACCCTCAATACAAATACCCCATCCAAAAAGGAACTAACGACCTCTCCTATTAGGAACAACTAGCCCTGAAATCAAACTGTAAAGAACAAGGGAAACAAGGTCCACACTACCAACAAACTCTGATAAATCAATCTTAGATTGGCGAACCTCCAAGTGTCTGACACCAAGCACATGTTGCATGGCATGGGTACCCCTTCGAAAATGGTATGTAACAAGCTCACCATGGATAGGAATGTGGAGAATCCTTCACACATCCTCAAGGGTAATGGTTCCCTCTCCTGTAGGTAAATGGAATGAAGAAGTCTCTAAATGCCACCACTCCATGAGCACAGTCATCATTGTTGTGTGAGATTGGATGGGAGGCATGTAACAAATATGATGAAGCCCAACCGCATCTAGGAAATCTCACTCCAAAGCATCAAAACCGGCAATCGAAACAAATAGATCCTAAGGTCATCTCTCCCTCGGTTGTAGTGGTTTAAGGACCACCTGAAATCATTTTAACCCATGATGTTAAGGTTTCACTCGAAACCCACAAAACAAAACAAAAATGATGAAACTAACTTAAAGATCCCAAAAAGTCAAAAGTAAGTAAAAATTTCAAAAGCGAAGAATAATTCCAAGTGCGCAAAGATCAAAAGCATAAAACTAAATCAAGTGCGCAGAAAATGAAATGGAGCATTCAAAAGTGAACAAGTAGATCAAAAGTACATTTCAAAAGATAAAGACTAAGTCAAAATCACTAAAATAAGTCAAATGCGTAGAAATAGAGAAAAAGCGAGCTTTCCAAAATGACAAATGTGTTAAAACCAATGCAAGTGTGCTAAAAACACAAAACTTGCACTTTTGACTTGATGAACTTTGTGCACGAAATATGAGAACATGAGAAGACAAAAATGAGAAGCGAGAGGGTATAGACTAGCCCACCAGCGCCTACAATTCATCCAAACTCTTGAACCAAGTCCGAACAATGCAAGGCTCTCTGAATCCTAGGCATTGCTCCTCGACAACTGACAAAATGGGAAATCCGGAGACAATAATTCACTATAGGATCAAAATGAAAATGAGGTAATTAGAACCCTAATTCCCTATTTTAACCCTCAAAAAAAACCTAATTTTTACCTAGGAAACCCTAATTTTACTTAGGGAACCTTCCTACGTTCAAATTGGGACTTCCCGGGAACATTGAAACAAGCAACGAGGGACCTATACACCTAATTTTTTGTCCACAACTAAACTGAAATAGAACAGTGTCATGAGCCTGACCTCAAAATCAAAATTTTCAGCCAACCTCTTGAGGGGGCAGCACAGAGTCCTACCATCATTTCGCTAATCGTTGGGGCACAGTGGGGCATAAAAAAAATTTCAAAATCTTGATCTTAACATCGAATCTTTGAAACAAATCAACCCATACTTTATATCAAAGAGGGGGAAAATGTAGACATGTGAAATTGACCTAATACCTATCACACATACTCAGTGACATTTTCGCATCATCGGCATCATTATCATCAAATATCACTACATTTCACATCAAACACGTCAAAAACCCTAATTTCCCCTATTAATTGAGTAAAAAAAACACTATTTAATTAATTCACCTTTTCATCATTTTTGGGTAATTAAATAAATTCCATTTATTTAATAAATTCCTAAAACCCTATTTCTGCTATTAATTTAATAATATGACATTATTTAATTAAGTCATGTTTCATCAATTTTGGCCAATTAAATAAATTGCATTTATTTAATAAAGTCCTAATCCAACTTTATTTTGTCATGATTAGTTAAATAACACCAATTATTTAATTACATCACTAAATCACTTTATTCCCCTAAGTCGATTGAATTATTAAATCATAATAATTTAATTAACTCACTTTCCCTCCAAATTTGAATAATTTGAATAAACTATTCAAAACATTATCAAAAATCAAATCAAACTAATGCAACTTTGTTTGCAAAATTCAAACTTGATTTGCACATTCAACTCAAAAATGAATCAATTAATTAATCATTCTCAACCACTTTCCTGATTGAGCAAATTATGATCCCCTGATTTCTCAATCTATTCCTTACTAATCAATCTAATTCCTAACTAATCAATCCATTCCTCAATCCCACAGATTATTCAATCTATTTCTTCAATCACACAAATTGTGTAATCTATTTTGCAAAGATTATTCATGTCTAAATCCTCTAAAAAATATTCAACCGTCGATCTTGATTTGACATTGTTTAATCCTGATTGTCCATTTCAAATCACAAATTCTATATAACAAACCTCTTTCCTCACAAAAAAGGATAGAAGAATCAACTCATTTTTCACAACAAAGTACTGCCAATATTCCTAATCACCATTGATAGAGCTTCAACATTTCTTCGATCAACCAACATGCAACGCATCAAAAGCTTCTCGCATGCAACAATGGAGGCTTCACAGTGACATGAACAATCCAACATCATGTGAACACACTCTGACATGGGATGGTAACCTTTTGCTTTTGCTTTGAATTTCATTGTGATAATCATAGGATTTCAATTGTGTTTTCAATAGCTTAGAAATTCATTTCATGAGTGAAGGAATAGATCTAGGATTAGTGTTTTTGGTTTAGATTAGATTCTATTTCATTTGCATTTGTCTTGTTTATGCTCTATTATTTTCCCCCTCACACAAATACCATCATAGAGCTAAATAATATTTTGTTTGATATTGTATTCAAATTCTAAATTGATTCATTTTAATGACTTAATAAGGTGAATTTATGTTTATAACTTGAGGTTAGAAAAATTAATTACTTTCTTAAGAACATTTATTAAGTTTTAAACTAAAAGAAGTTGCAAAATAGTTATGAAGGTTTAAGCCTATTTAGTGAAGGAATATTTGTAATAAAAGGACTTTTGATTCTCGCATTTTTGTACAAGAGTAGAAAGGGTCTTTGAGCTATCCCATTTTTTAACCCAATAAAGAATGATATATTTGATCTATAAACTTGTATATTATTTATTTATGTTGTAGATTTTTCTTACATTAAATTGCAGCAATTCTTTAACATATTTTGTGTATGTGGAAGATGAAATAAGTCTTGTTCAATATTTATGTTTACCATATGCAATTTAAAATTATTTAAATGGTTTCTTTTAGATCTATGATTTAGAAAACCCTAGGTGAATATGTCTTTCTTATGTTAGATAGTATTTTGTCATTCAAATCCTAGTTGCATACTTTTCATCAAATGTAATCTTTTAAATGAATAAATTGTTGTGTTTGTTCCTCTTACACCCAAAAATTATTTTTCCCTATTCCTAGAAAGACTAGATTTTTGGCCTTATATCAATTTATATAAGGTTTCCCTTGTTTTATTTCAATTTCAATTCTATCATTCTTGCTTTCTAGTTAAAGCATAGCAAAAAAAAAAAAATCATACGAGGGAGTTACCCCTCTCAAATATAAAGGAAAATCATAAAATATAACAATGTTTTCTCCAATTATTGAAAACTTTTTTGCTACTCATTAGGTAGTCAAGGTTGTTTTAGAAAAATAATGTAGTGACAAATCTATTTAACAACAACCCCTACATCCAACTACTTAAGTATGGTGGGAAATCTACCATATGACTAAGGGTTGTGGCATTTAAAAATACAACTCTACCATCATACTAACTCATTGATTGTACAAATCTGATATGACCATACCCTATGTTCCTAGCTATTAGGTAATACTCAATGCTAATGTAGGGTGATGTAGACATGTACCGTCAGACCAATGGAATCACTTGAAAAACTACCAATCATACCTTGATGACACAACATCTACAGAGAAGGAATATAGCTAATAATATGTTAGAATACTCTAATGATTGCACAATGTATGGCCCATATGAATTGTAAAAAATTGTATAGATCCATATGACTACATATTTCAACTATCGAAGATTTCTCCAAACCCCTGAAAATGGATGAATTTTTTCCAACTCAAAACCCTACTAAGTTTTATGTCAATCCATAGGTTTTTAGGCCAAGTGGATCCAAGAGGTTTGTTTTAGCTAGTCATATCATCTTGCAAAATGTCACCTCCAAAACCTTCACAAAAATATAACCCACAAAAACTCATTTGTTCAATCAATAAAAAAAAACTCACATATGAAACACCCCAGATTTACAAACAAATCTCAAACTTTGAAAATGTCTTATTTTTTTCTTAAAAACCATGGATTCAACTATGTGTAGCTTACACTCACATAAGGGGTTAACAGTACTAGAAAGATATATTTGTTAGATTAATTAGGATAATCACTTGATAATTAATTAATTATTAGGTCCCTTATTACTTTAATTACTTAAGGTAAACTTAGGAGTGTTTTTTTTTATTTTTAGATTGGGCTATTTATAGGTCAAGTTGTCTCATTGCATACGATTAGGACACTTGTCACAATCTAATCAAATCCTCATCTAGGGTTTGTACTTTTGCTTTTATAAGCACTCATTATTGTACATTGTAATCATTCACAAATTTACATTCATTCAATTCAATATAAAAGGTATATTAAATGCTTGTGTGGATCAATTGTCTTCTCAAGGTTGCATGAGCATAATCATCTCTTTGATCTCTCGTTTGTGATAGGCATTTTGGTTGCAGGTGATTTCTAGGAGCTATGGGGTTCACTATCAACTCGAACATGGTATCAAAGCGCACTTGAGCTAGAGTAGTATTGGGATGGGTGACCTCCCAGGAAGGCCTAGTGCTTCACTTCTTTGAGCATCGCCTAGATGCAATGAGTGCTAAGTGGACTATTCACTATCATGAGAGATGGGTTCTTGTGAACCACTACTCATGAAACATGGGTCAATGAGTTTGACTCATAAAACTACACGGTTGAATCCTAATAGCAATATCACAATTTGACACATTGTGGAAAAGACCTCCTAATTATCAATTGATGAGCTAAAGAGGCTCTATAATGAATGGTTCATAAGGAACAACACTTGTTGAAGTTTTTGCAAATGGGGTTGCAAGCTAAGTGGGCTTAACCTTGGAGGAAACTATATGGTTAAGCACGCTTGAGTTGGAGTAGTACTGGGATGGGTGACCTCCAAAGAAGGCCCAATGCTTCACCTCTATGTAATGCCCATTCTACTACCAGCTAATAAAACGCAATTAAATATCTAAATTTATGAAGAAATCAATAAATAAATAGAGATGATATATACTTTTAAAACTAAGAATTTCCTTCATGATATGGATATAAAGAATAATGTTGAAAACTTGTCGAAAGGTTAGATCCTTCCAATACTATCAATATTGAAATATACAATCCTTCTTTGTTACATAAAATTAGTGCAATCATTTCACGAATTAATTACATGATCTTTAATGAATAATTATTTATTAGATTCTAGAATTTTCTGAGATACAACAGAGTCTCTTTCCAATCTGCAATTCTAAATGTATCAACAATACAATAAGGAACTCATACATCAAATCTTCTTCAACAAACCAAAAAGATGCTATATAAACCTGCAACATTGAATAGAGAAGCCCAATCTTTTCTCACCTCCCAGCCAAAGGACTAATAATTCCATCCTTGAGCTCAACACTAGCTCACACAGAGCAAATAATGGCTCACACATAGCTAATAATGGCTCACAGAGAGCAAGGCTCACACAGAGCTAATAATGTTAGTATCTTAATAAATCATTGAATTCCATTATTAATCTAAGGAAAACATCAACATAAACAACAAATTTTCTTACCTCTTTTCTTTAGATATGTATCCCCGTTCTATGCAACTTCTTTCAGCCTCTTTTCCCTAGCCCTCCTTCCTCTTCCAAAAATCGGTTTTCTCCCTTATTTCTAGCACTTTCCTCCATTTTCCAGCCTCCCAAAACTCTTTCTTTTCTTTTTAATAGAGCTTTCATTTGAATCTCTTCATATTTCTTGAAAATAAAATAATAGAGACTATACATTTTCCATAATAACAATTAAAATCAAATATTTGAATCAGCTACTTATTCTTCTAATTGCTAAACTATTTTATAATTCGAACAACCTTTATTACAATAGTTTTCCATAAAAATAATCAATACTTCATGTTCATTATCATTCCATAAGAAAAATTAATATTGATGTTAATATTCATCATTTAATCATCATACTATATTATCAAATAAATATTCTAATAAACAAAATTAGCTCTGACCCTACAACCAAAGACTCTCAAATAATTTTAGCTATGCCTCACAGCATCACCTAGATGCAATGAGTGCTAAGTGGATAATTCACTATCATGAGAGATGGGTTCTTGTGAACCACTACTCATGAAACACGGGTCAATGAGTTTGACTCATAAAACTACACGGTTGAATCCTGATAGCAATATCATGATGGTATCAAAGCACCAGATATGTGACTTCATATCCAAATTCTGAGAAATCTAACCTTGAGGGAAAAATTGGCACATCCTGGAGTGAAATAAGCATCACTGTTGAGTCTAGAATGGCCTTGAAAACCTTAAGATATCCCGTCATTTCATCAAATTTGGAGCAGTTGCAAAAAAAAAGCAAAAAAATTAGGGGCCTAAGATTTATGTATGGAAATCTGTATACTTTTACAACTATACAACTCCTAGGTTGCCTCTCTATGTCAAAATCACACGCATGTTCAAAAAAGGGTTTGAAAAAAATAAATGTTTTTTTAACACCCTTTGCAAGCATTCAAAGTTTGTGGCCCATACATTCAAGGTTGCACAAGTGAAACCAATCCTTGTCAGTGGGCCCACTTCATTCCCACCACCAACCACTGCTCAAATATTCTAGCAACCAAATATCCAACAACCAGTTGTTCCAATTTCAATGAAAATTTTCAATGACGAAATCTTCTAAGATTCCATTGAATATTGTGACGCGACCTTAGCATATTCCTTTTTCATAGAACATTTCAGCATTGCACAATTTTTTGGCAAACGGATTATTTTTCTAGCGAAGGGGGAATATTCATTGACATCATATTGATGTCACCATGACGTCAACATTGTACAGTCAACCCTAAACTCCCCTCCTAGCCCCCATTTTCCCTAAAGGAGTTTTTTTTTCTTATTGTCGTAACTTGGGAACACGGTGTCAAAATTGGGAAAACAAGATATTGTCATAAAGTTGGTTCCATGTACTTTCTAGTGGTGTAGGTCTCATCATCATATTTTACTAGTGGTTCGTTTTATTCTCATTCAAAATCAAAACTTCATTTTTTTTGTATGAGTTCATAACTTTGTGCATGTATCTCCAATTTTCGCGATACTTGCGACGTTCGAAAGGTATTTCAAAGCTCCTCAAATCCATTCATGCACTTTTCTAAAATCTTTCTCAGGTACATTTTATTTATTTATTGTGATTTCACATTCTGATTAATTACTCGGAAATCTTGGCACCTGAAAATGATCTATTTGTGTGAGATGACTTCATTTGATCTGCTTTACATGTACTGAGGTTTTTAGTCTTTGTTTTTTTCATTTGAGGAAGTATCATTGGGTTTTGTGTTCATCATTTTGTGGTCATCCCAAAAAAGGATAGTTATGAGTCTTCAAAAAATGATATCCTGATACATCTCAGGTGGCTTGATCTTTTGTCTTATATGTATAGACTCATACCTACACTAGACACACTAGGGAGTAGATCAGCATGGGGTATTATCAATGGTCATGTTGTAGGAGTTATTCATTCTAGTGTTGGTCTTGACACTATGTGTGTTGTATCAAACATCGATTGTCCCCATACACTTTGGACTCAACTTTGGAAGATCCATGGAGACCCTCATGTCTCTCCATTCCCAAAGGATCTTACTGCAAACTGTCTCATTCCTCTTGTAGATGTATATTTCATACCCTTTGATAACGATACTTTAAAGGATCTTGATTATATCACAAGTCTTACATGTTTTGATGGTTCAAAGACTTGTCTTCATGTTCTCACTCTTTAGATCAAGATTCAATTTGCACCTTCTATTTTTCTTGATTATAGCTTGGCATCGCCACATCCTTGGCCCCTATTGGTTCAATGCAACAAGACATTCATCATCACTTCAAATTTGTATCTTGCAGACATATCATCCATGTTTGTAGATTCTCAAATTGTATATTTAGAGGATTACTTTGAGGGCATTCATCTACTTTTTGTTGATAGCCACATCATCGTTGTTATACCATCATCTTCATCATCCTTGGAGCTTGTTCTACATTAGTCTTCACTTGATCTTGGATTGAAATCATCTCATTCTGACATGTGGACATTAGATTAGTTTTCAAAGGCACACATCATTAGTATTTGGATTCCTAATTCTTCCATCTTTTGGGAATGGCTTCTCCAATCGCCAATGGATTTGTTTCTTCATAAGGGGAGGAATGTTGCTTGCAGGTAGTATATTGTGGTTTGTCTTCAAGCATTCATCATTGGCACAAGAGCTCTTTCTTTATGGGCAGATTCATATCCTCATTTTCTCTCTCTTATCAAGGGGACATATATTGTACTTGTGTGGAAAAAGTGGTCCTTGAGGGGTCTAATTGAGTCCTATCCTTCTTTCATTAGTCCACTTATTTCATTTTCTCTTTTGGAAAAGAGATTTTTCCTATGTAGTTTTCTCCTTTTCTCTGGTTATGAGAGATTCATTTTTTTGTACATGGCCTCATTAGACCTTGTAGTTGGGACCCATCCATGCATCCATCATTGCATTCCTTATTAGTTTTTTAGCTTCTCCCTAAGTTGATTTTAAGGGTGGGTGTTGGAATAATTAGGATACACTTGATAATTAATTAATTAGTAGGTCCCTTATTATTTTAATTACTTAATCTAACTTAAGAGTGTTTTTTATTATTAGATTGGGTTACTATAGGTCAAGTTTTCTCATTGCATAGGATTAGGACACTTGTCATAATCTAATCTAATCCTTATCTAGGGTTTGCACGTTTTCTTTTATAAACATTCATTATTGTACATTGTAATAATTCACAAATTCACATTCATTCAATTCAATATAAAAGAAATATCAAATGCTTGTGTGGATCAATTATCTTCTCAAGGTTGCATGAGCCTAATCATTGCTTTGATATCTCGTTTTTGATAAGCGTTTTGGTTGAGATGATTTCTAGGAGTTGTGGAGTTAACTATCAACTCCAACAATATCTTCCTACAACCTACAAACTAGGATTTGATACCAAATGGAAAAATTGAGCAAAATATATCATTTTCACATAACCCTCATGAGAGAAATAAATGTAAAACAAGTTTTCAAAATCTACAATGTAAAATAATAACAAAGCATACCATAAGATATCACTAAATATACCCTAAGAAAACTCTCTCAAGAGAAAAACCCAGCCTCCAAAAGCACTCATATAACTTAATGTATTATCTCAACAAGATTACGATACGCTTACAAAGTCTTCATGCAAAGCACTTAAAGCACCAAGCAAATTAGTTGCACTCCTCCATGTGAGAAATAAAATGAGAAACATGTAGCCACACATCCCAATATGTGCTTACCATAATCACTTATGCAACCTACAAGAGATGCTTAATCCAATCTTTAATCAACAAGCCAAAAGTTTCACAAAACAACCATAACAATTAGTCATGTGTTTACTTTTATGAGATAATCTTGCACAAAACTACTATGTGGTACTACATAAACCATGAGCTCATTAAACCATGAACCCAAAATTAAATGTTTTGTCCTAATTGACTCCCATAATAAATGTTTTCCCAATGTAATACCCACCTTACATATTTATCCCAATGTCTCATAAAACATACAAGTGTCCCCAAGAATTTCTAACCCATGAAATATCAATATATCTAAATGCACCAAAAATTAAATATTTTTTATATTATTCACTGTAAAAGGTGCACAACACACATTTCCCAATATTTTATCCTAAAGAATGTGGATTGAAATCACTAGGCCATATTTTGCACTAGGATGGATCCTTTAATCCTCAAAATATCCCTTTTAGATTTCAACTCATGTCATTAAAAGAAAATGACCTAGAAGAAAACATTAAACATTGATGGTAGGAAGGTAAACCTTCTCATGGAACAGCTTTGTATGTTTTGTTTGGAAAATTATGTTTTGTCAAATGAAAACTAAAAGGATGTTTTTTCTTCATGAGGTAAAATCATGCAAAGAAAAAGTTTCCTTAAGCTAATGGAGATCCAAGATTGTATCAAGAACAAAGCTTAAGAAAGTATCTCTTAACTCAATATTTTGAACTACAAAATGAATTAAAAAAATTAAATTTCAAAAGGAAATCACGTGATGACGAAAATTACGTGTTAAATGCTATAGGCAAGGGACAAGAATTTTTATTTTTCCTACCATTCTTGTAGTGTAGAAACATGTTATTTCTTTCAAAGAGATTTACTTTTGTGAGTTGTTCAAAGCCCCCATTAATTTCTATATTAATAATAAATGTACCATTTTGAACTATATTTTTAGATTTATCTCACCTCAAGATAATTGCTTCCCAAATAGCCCTATTTACATGGATAAGCTAGAGAAAGTGATTTTTATGATGAAAATGATAAACCCAAGTCCAAATGGATATTGAGTTATCTCAAGCTTTTTGGGAAACTGAATTATCTCAAGTTTTTTGGGATATTTTCAAAGATGGTATCTTGGAGTCTTTTGAGAAATTGTACACCTCAAAACAAATTTCAAAAGCTCTTACTAGATCTTCTAGCTCTAATTCCCAAGAAGAGCATATTTGAATGTTCAACTTATAGCTCTTTACAATATTGAGAGATTTTTTCAAAATTATTGCAAAGAGGTTGAAATGGATCCTTCCTTCTATCATTTCTCTAGAACAAGTGGGTTTGTACAAGGATTCCAAATCCTCAATGGTATTGTTATTGTCTAGAAAACCATTCACTCTATGTATGTTAACAAGAAATTTTTTATGTTCATGAAACTTGATCTTTCTAAGGCTTATCACAAGGTCCATTAGAAATTTCTATGATAACCAAATTCAATGGGTCATGGCTTGTTGTACCTCTCCATATTTTTTCTATGATTATAAATGGCTCACTTTGCTATTTGTCATTCTAAAAGAGGCCTACATCATAGAAATCCTCTCTATATGTATCTATTTCTCATTCTAGCGGGACTTGGTAAGTTTTTAAATCTCCCCAAATGTTTTGGCTCTATTTTTGGCTTTTACATTGTGCAAGGTATGGATCCATTCACCCATCTTTATTTTGTGGATGACACTTATTTCATGAGCAATGTCATTCTTGAGGAAGTTATTGCTCTTAGGCGAGCTCTTGACATTTGTATCATTGTATGAACAAAATTCTTGCATGAACAAAAGTCTTAGGTCTTATTCCATAGAAACCCTCATCTTCAAGAATAAATTGCTAATATTCATCATTTCTAGGTTGCTTCTCCTTTCAAATATTTGGGTTTTGTAAAATTTTCCCCTCGAGCACTACAATTTTTTTTAAACAATTCACCACAACTATCAACTTAACCAACTAGGCATCTTCCCTCTAAATTTGAAGTGTTGATCTCAAAAGTTCTTCATTCATCCTGGTGACAGAAAATCAACATCACCACTTATATGCTTACACTCAAAAGTGCTAAGCTCATAGAATTGGGGTCATTCCTAGACCTAGACCTAAACCTTGAGGGTTTATGGTGACCCTGCACATGTATACCCTCATGGAAAATTAGAGGCTTTGTAGTTTTCCCAACAATAATAGTTCATTCAGATATTTGATCTCACTTTTAGCCATGACTATTCATTAAGCATAGGCTATTAACTTATCCCAAATATAATATAATGATAATATTGACTTGCCACAGGTATCAGTTCCATTCCAAATATAACCAATCCTTAAACACACATGAATGCACAGTAGTCATATCATACCATAATTTCAAGATCATATCACAGTGACTGTCTCGAGCGTACATCACACATACACAAGGTGACTAGCTCATACACATCACAAGTACAACAATGATTGACTCATACACACATCACAATACCATAGTGGCCAGCTCGTACACGCATCACAAGTACAATGGTGCCTACCTCATATGTACATAAGTACAACAATGATTATCTCCAACATATCACAAGTACTCTAGTTCCTAGCTCATGTGTACATCACAAGTACCACAATGATGAGCTCCAACACACTTCACATATACACAATGACTAGCTCCAGCACATCACATATACACAATGACTAGCTGACACATCACATATACACAGTGACTAGCTCCAACACATCACATATACATAGTGACTAGATCCAACACATCACATACGCATAGTGATCAACTTACACATCCACAATGGTTGACTAACACATGTCAGTAATGCATCCCAAATAGAAAAGGATTATCGGTCCATTGCGCACTACACTATGGGTCCCATCCTTTCCTCTTATCTTTTGCACCATCCAACAACTGGGAATAGGATTTGATGTATCTCATACTACACCGAGGGTCCATCCTTATCCCAACAAGGCCACGTATACCATCTAACAATCGGGAAGGGGGATTTGGTGCATCACATACTACACCGAGGGTCCATCCTCCATCCCAAGGCTTTCCACAAGTAGTGAACCTATCTAGCCCGATGGATTCCAACTTCAATTTCCTATAGGCCACCAGCAAGTTTTTCCACCGAGGAAGAAGTAGCTTTCGACATATACCACCTTGTGGCCTTAGTGATATTGCTAACTATCTTCTTCACAATCACATATAGCACTTGACACCCGTCACCCCCATGCTATAGGTGACTACCATTGAACCCTCCTAATACAACAATTTGCTATGGTTACTGTTACCCACATTGTAGGTTAACTACCTATGCAATCGATACCATATCAAATCCTAGATAGCCCCTAGCAATCCACCTTTGTGAACAAGGTGAATGTTAGCTAATCCAAAAGATACAACTATAGCTCTAGGCATCCACCATTGGCATAGTCCAATGACAAACTGCTAATTGTTACCATATCATAACCAGGGTAGCTCACTATCTTCACCTCTGTGAATCAGGTGAATGTTGACTAATCCCTAACAATAGCCCAGACATCGATCCTATTTGTCACTACTCACATACCCTAGAGGTTCACAGTTGGGTGGGTCATACATAACAAGATTCACAATACTAATCAAATGACCTAGATAAATATATCACAATAAAAAAATCCATGGGCCTATACATAAAGACCTCTAGATATGGAGTTGGATTTCACAAACACATAAGAGTTACATAGAACCAACACAAGATGGCCTTTACCCAACATATACATATAATCAAATACCGACTATATATTAGTCAAATCTCTTCATTCAACTTATTATTCAAAAGCACATCATGTATTAAATACAAGTTATTAGATTTCCTTAACTCATTCATACCCATTCGGTACCCATTTCAGCCTCAAACTGAAGCCTACTAAAGAGAGAAGGTCAAACCAATTAGGAACAACCCCAACCCTTGGAGTTATCCCCCTAAGGACTTGAGGTCACAAGGACATCCTTCGCCCAAGGACTACCTACATACCCAATTCCAAACATATCAAAGTCACATATAGTTCTCCTTACATGGTCTCTCACAATGATTATACACCTTCGCTCTCATACCCGAGATTTCATGACACTCAAATACCATTACTCAAGGATTTTATCTAGACCTTAGTCAACTAATATTGATTTTTCCTTCCAAAAGCACCAAGGTTTATCTTAGTGACATAGAGGTTGGGTTTATTACTCAACACGAAATTACCTTGGTTCACACAAACCCATTAGGTTAAACGAAGAGTTAGACTAGTTCATTACACTCTAATCATATTTTCCAAGGGTATGCAATGTTCATATTGTTGATGCTAGCATAAACAAGTGTTATCTTATCACACTATTATGGCATTAATAAGCCTTGAGTTTTAATTATAAATATATATTAATCTCCATAAATCTTATTACCCACTTGTGACATCAAAGACTTCCAATTGAGGGTCAAGTATAACTTACCTTTGTCTAATTTATAGCACGCAATAGTTTTCAAGGATATAACAATCTTAAGGACATATACCCAATTTCACATGCTTAGTTGACCAACGTTATCATGTCTAATGATTTTCCAACTTGAAAAGTTTACTAGTCACATTACCCCAACATAGGAGTATGCAACCATTAAGACTTTTCCACAAGAGATGAAACACCGCGTTTATTACTTTCCATGCAAACGATAATTATTATATCATCTTATGTTGAGTCCAATAAGATAGAGGGTTGCATATATATTTAGCTATACTTACATTAATACCCAACTTCATATCCAACCTTATAAGGTAAAGGTCAAGTTTCATTGTTACCCAATAGGATTCCTTTTAATGATTCTTGACTATTAATAATGCTTACCTATATTCAAGGAAAGCCAACCCTATTCCAATTTAGCAAACCTATAGAAAAGTACTTTCGTTCAAAATTCACATAATAGATTCAATATTGAAGTTCTTATTCTCAAGGGGTCAATAGATATTTTATAATCATATTAAACCTTTACCCCAATACCCAAATAACATTCTAGAATTATATAGCATATCTTATTTTTGCATTAAGCAAGGAGGATAAAATGACATTAAAGGAGTTTATTAAGCCTATTACCCCTACACTAAAATTTCCCACAAAATCACATGGATTTACTCAACCCGTACATAATTTTCTCATAAAGATATTATAAAAATATTTAAAATGGGCTAATTGTAGGCTTGTATAAGGTGAACTATGATGTGTTGCAAAATATCAGTTTCAATGTAACTTGGTCTTTCAAAATTATACCAACCACACAAGATTATTTTGTTCCACTTTATCATGATCAATTGCTATATATGATTTATATCACAAAATTAGACCTTTCTCATGAGTTTGTGAGTTTGGACTACATAAGGAATGACCAAGTAACGCTACCCATAAATATATGTTAATTAGGCAAACAAGTATATCCCACATCATTGTCGCTTAACTAATGCTAATAATCATGGCACAACACTGAAATAGATTTAGATGCACTCAAGAGGTAAAGCCCAATAGGCATGGCATGTAAACTTAGAATGACAAGATAGCATTTATAGATCAAGCAAATGTATGACAATATAAAGAAGCATGGCATGGCAATTAATGGTGCAAGTATTTTGGTGTTTGGTACCATTTGTTTCTTGGAAAATCCAAATAACTATGGACAAGGAAAATGGTGTTGCCTTTTGCTTTTCCTGGCACATATTTTTGCTAGCACATATTATGAGGATCACAATTAAAGTCAAATAGTCATGTAGCACCAAGGAGGTTGAATTGTTGACTAAAGGAGTTTGGGGTTTTATTCCCTAAATGATAGTTGGGGTTCTTTTCCCTAAATGTACAGCTACCATTGATTAGGCAAATCAACGGCGCCAACTATTTCTCATGGTTTACAAATTATGAACCTTAATTATAGAACCACTCCCCCCCTTCAAAATTTCACAGACGATTTAAAATTCAGAAAGTTAATATTGCTTTGACTATACTCGACTTAATAAGAGATTTGAAAGATAGTAGCTTGTTTTGGGTCTATAAGCCAACAAGCTTCAACTCAAAAGAATATATATAATAAAATGGGTTAACAAAACTATACACCTAATTTATCACTGGAAATGACTAGCTATAGAATTTGAGAGTTATCTGTGAGTTTACTAGCACACATATGCTCTCCATAATTGTGAGAAATCAATAGAGATTTACTAAACAGTAACAACACCAAATCAATTAACAAATCTTCAAATCTTCTTTCTTAAGCAATGGGAGTGGTTGGGCTCCCAACAAGAATTTCATATCCGTCCTTGGGCATTCCGCATAAGAAGATGAGTGTAGATATGAAACTCACAGATGCCACAATGCCAAATCTTGCTCCCCAACTCACATTCGCTTGAAAAAACACTATCATTACATTGGACATAAGAATGGACAACATGAGGAAAAAGCAATACCAGTTAAAGAAGACTTGTTGTTTGCTTTCATTTGAATGTTGGTAATTAAAACGATCTGTTCACATTTTTCTCCTCCCCTCGTCCTCGCTTCTTCCCCATCTCTTCTTCCATCTCTATCTTCCCTTCTACACAATTTCTTCTTCCACGCATTCTTGCTCTCTACCTTCTTTCCTATGTGATTTTTTTCACCCTCCCCTCACGTCATACCCTCTATTCTTGCCCTTTCAACACAGGCAGAGAGGATACTGACATGATTTTGGAATTTGGCTTTTTCACCTACAAAAATTGCCTTTTTTTTGAAAGTTTTTAAAGCCTTTTTAACAAATTTGTTTCGTGCATTTCTTACCCATCTCCCTTGAAATTCACATATCCTTAATGATTTTTATGGATACCCATACCTCCTATGTGATCTCTCCTTGTAGCACAGACAAGGACACAGTCAAAGTTCTAGAGCCTGGCATTTACACTTGCCAATTGCTTTTTATTTATTTATTAATTTATTTATCCTACACCACCTATCATTTTTCCACCCAAGAAAAGGGTCGCCGTGCTCATTTAATGACACAAACACCCCCTTTCATTTCATCTGTGCCATGCTCATTAAATTTAGGTTGTCATTGGTTGTAGGGAGGATTTTTCCCATTAATGCCCTCTGTGAAATGGTCCTCCTAACAGCGATGTGACAAGTATCCCTGTCTCCTACTTGCCTTGAGAAAAAGATTGGAATGTTATTTTGTATTCTATAGTCATTGAACACATAGATACCTCTCTTAGGGTGTCATATAGTCCTTAAATTTGTGATTCAAGTTCTCTCAATTTATATATTTATGGCTCTTGTATCTCAAAAAGGAATACTTCATGATTTGGATTGTAGGTTAAGAAGGTTTCTTTGAGAAGGAAATTCAAAGAAAAGGAAATAACATTTGGTTAACTAGGACAAAAAATTTCAACATAAAGAGAGGTGGATTAGGTATGAGATCTTTCCTCCTTAACAATATGGCACTTATTAAATTATATTGAAGATGGTGTGTGGAGGAATAAGCTTTATGAGGGTGAATTCTTAAGCTCAACTACCTGAACCTTGAGCATCATTCTTTCATTCCTAGGATGTCAACCCTTGGAAAGGGTTCCCAAATATGGAAAATAATGAAGTTGGGCAGTAATTTGACTAATGGTGGTCTTTTTTGGATTGTAGGGAAAGGTGACCTTGCTCCTTTCTACAATGATGCATGGGACCAACACAATCCTCTTTGTGTAGAATTCCATGATCTTGAATTAAAATATAAATGAATTGAAGTTGGTTGCTATTATGTTACTGATATTTATTATGAAGTCATGCAAGATGTGTGAAGATTTAGAAATGGAAACCTAAATATCTTTATCCAATTCTATAATCCCATTGGTCGATTAACTCATAGTTTAGAAGCCTAGAAGATCTCTTTAGATAGACATTCAAATATCCTTGGATGGGATTTGAAATTTTACAGAATTAACATGATGCAAAGTAGTTATAAAACTCTTTTGGCAAAAAAACCTTGAAGTTAAGAACCCTAAGCTTTGAGAAAGGGTTTGGCATCCTAAATGTTAGTTAAAAGTTAATGTTTTCATGTAGCTAGCAACTTTAGATAAAAAATTTCATTATGTTAATCTTTGGAATTGTCATGTTGTTGGTTTAAATAGATGTATCCCGTGCCTTCGAGATGAAGAGAATGGAAAACATCTTCTTTTAGCCTACCCCTTTGCCACTTTCCTTCACCATTTATGATGTGATTTGTTGGGAATTTCATGGAATAGTTATAATTCTATCCAAGACTCTCTTAAGAATTAGCCATGATCCTCTTTGAAGCTAAAATCCTTTTATCTGTTGCATGATATTGGTCTTAGTTTGATCTATTGGAATATATGGTAGGAACACAACCAAAGGACTTTCAATGGTACAGTGAAGCATACCAATTAGGTTTTGGGTAGAATTATAGTCAATCTAAAAGAAACCTATCAAGTTTGGATTCAATATTATCAAGCAATTTCTTGATGGGATTCAAAGTTATACTGAGATGGTATTCATGTGGTTTCTCCCTCTTCTGCCTCCTCCAGTAATAACCCTCAAAAAGATCAACTTATTAAATGGGAGCATCCTCCTTTGCACTTAGTTAAAATTAATGTTGATGGAGCTTCAAAAGGCAATCCTAGAAATGTTGGCATGGGAGGTGTTTGTCATGACCACAATGGCAAGGTTAAGTTCTACTTTGTTGGTAATATTGGTGTTAGTTCTAATAATATTATTGAGGCTATAGCTATTCATTTAGCTCTTTTAGAAGCAAAACTAAAGCATTTTACCAATATTATTTTCAAGTCTAACTCTAAAATCCTAATGATCACTTCAAAATGAAGTCTTCATCTCACTTCGAATAGTGGTAGTTGAATGAATGTAAAAAAGACATCAAAATCCTCATTTATGGTTTCAATGTTGTTAAGTGGAACCATACTAGAAGGGGAGGAAATCTAGTTCTTGATTTCTTAACTAAATCAGCTCTTAACTGGAATAACATGAAGTTTGATATTGAAAATAATCAAGATAGCCTATCTAGGACTTTAATGTTCTAGTGAATGTTAACTACAATGCCTCTCTTTCTTCTTATTGGTGTGTTGGTCCTTATGTTTTTCATGTTTACTGCCCTATGGCTAACTTTATTTAATGTTCTAGTGAATGCTAACTACAATGCCTCTAGAGCCTTTCTTCTTATTGGTGTGTTGGTCCTTCTGTTTTTCATGTTTACTGCCCTTTGGCTAACTTTTACTATTTATTTTAAGTGATTTTTTTTCTAGTCCTTTTTTAATGTAAAGAAAGACATTACTTCCAACACAAAGCATATAAAATATTTAGGGGGACAAGTGTTTATGCCCTATCTACAGGTTTTGAAGGGTTCCCCCTCTCTTGTTGCTTGTTTATTTTTAGTCCATCTAGATTTCTTTATTTTATAGGATTGGTGTGCCATGAGTTTTCTTAAGACTAGTTGACCTACTTTGTAATTTGTTGGTTTAATTAAAAAAAATTGTCTTCAAAAAAATTCTACAACTATTGGAGATTTAGATATCATGCTAACAAAGTATAGGTTTAGCAATTTCCACGTTCCACCTAATGCCTTTACATGATACTAAGGGATATTTTGTTAGAAATTGCATAAGCATTTTCATTACGTGTGGACAAGAGGTATAGTGATAATTGGCATATTATGTGCAAAAGATTATTACATTCCTAGGATTACTCGAAGCCAGCAATTGTGCAAGAATACAAGTTAACAACACTTGGCACAACTTCATCTATATGTTTGTCCTTGCTATAGTAGAAAATCTACAATAGCTAACTTATTGTGCACTTATTCACCTTGCACTACAACTCGACATCCTATACACATTTGTATTTCTCAAGGGATTTAGACACCAAAATTTTGAAGAATTGATAGCCTCTTTGCTTTAAGCAATTGCACACAACTTAACACCATGAAGCAAGATTTGTGGCCACTTTCAATCACAATGAAAATCAAACAAAAGAAAGTAAATCCCTTTTCAATGCATGGGCCCAAACTAGAATAAATTAGGAAATAAGGCCACTAAACCTAGCCACCTAAGAACCACCAAAGTGTTGGAGCTCTAATCCCAAGTACCGTTGGGGCCTCCACCTATTCAACCAAAGCCACATTATTGTACAACATTTTACGCAAATACACATTCTATTGGCCACTAGAATTGCAAGGTACTTATTCAAAGTCCATGTTTTTAGCTTACATATATTCATATACAATCCATAAATTCAAAATATTAATCATAGGAATCCCCTATCACAAAGTACCTTAGCGTACTAGTGTTCATCAATTTTAGATGTCACAAAATGTTATATAGTGTGTTGAAAACCAATATAGCATTCCCAGATTGAGGGCTATGATTTGTTCAATAGACACATGCACAACCAAATAAAACTTAAGAACTGGCCAAACTTAGCATACCATTCATCACTACCTTATCTAACATTTTCCTCGTGCCTTCGTCTACGCTTCTCTTTCTTTTATGTGTTCCTTCCCTAGATCGTTGCACTTCACTTTCTCCTCCCCTTTTGAGTCTCTATTTCACTTCCATACCTTTGCCTTTCTCTAAGTATGAAGATATTACTAAACTTTGAGATAATGTCAAAAAACTTACTTCCTCCTTCCACATCTCTTATTTATCTTGTTTCTCCTTCCTACTCAATGTCATCAAATTTGATTGGCTAGTTTAGGCTGCATAATTATTCTCTAATTGTAGTCCTTGGATTTCTTACTCACGATGATCAAGGTTTTCTCAAACTTCCAAAATCTCATCAAACATTGACTCTGCATGGTTGTTGCTTTTCTAGACATTGACTCCCAACTAGCACTCTCCTTTTTTGCTTTTTCATTTTCTTACTGCCACAACTTGTTTGTTTTTTATTATATAGGTAAAATAGGATTTGAAGGGGCCCTAGAACCCTTTACAGCCAGTTAAGAAACAGCAAGATTACAACAAAACAATCACAAAATGGCAATCCCAATGCACCCAACAAACAGAATCAAAAAAACAAGCAAAAAGAGAGAACACCTGGACCTTAAAGCTTCTTCAATATCTTAGTTGCCTCAACCTCCTATAGGTAGAAGCTTTTGTGCAGCTACACAAAGTATTCAACATCTCTTTTCTGCTCCTCATAGGATTTCTTCTTACTACTCCTAGTACTAGCACTAGGACCTGCATTGACTTTTTTACCACCCCCACATTGAACATCAGGTTCATCTACCGTTTTTTTGAGTTTCTCGGCAAGAATTTTAATCCTTATGTCACTATTTTGAACGGTACACTTGCTGACCTAAATCACCTTGTTGAGGTTTTCTTTTATCTGTACTAGCTCCTTCTCCAGAATATCCAATATTTTATTGTGGTCTTCTTTTCATTTCTCCAACTCAGATATCACTGTGACACCTCAACTTGTTTGTTACCTTTGGATACTATTTTAATTTCTTTACCACTGAAGGGTTTCTTCACTCACAATTCCTTCAACCAATGGTAACATTTAACTCTTAACATTCATCCAACATGTTGCCATGTCAATTGCCAATGCTACTAGTTGAAAATCTGTCACTATACTACCAACGTACCGATCAATTAACCCCATGGAACAAAATACCCCCACTTCTACTTACATTTGGATTTCACATGACACATCATCCTTCACACTCAAACTAACACATCACACCACCAAATGGGAGAGTATAATTCATAATGTGGTTAATTAATAAATTTCACATCATACATGAATTTATCTAAGGTCTTATTTAGGATCTCAACATATAGACAAGCCCACAAATATGAATGAAAAATTCAAATATTGTTTCAGCAATCCATGTCAAGGATATCCCTAAATCAAGCATCTATAATTCAAATATTCAAACATCAATCCCATTGTCCATTGTCATTATTCATTTCTGGTATTTCTAAAATATACTCTGACCAAGCTGCTTCAGGGAAAAGTGGGGAGTTTTGGGCCATGACAAAGTCTCTGTGATTCAATCATGTTTATTCAAGCTTCAAAACAATTTGAGATTGAAGTTACTAAAAGTTATCCTACCAAGAAGTGTGACATTTCAAACTTCAAAATAACACAGCTCATAAGCAAATCCTTTTGACTAGTTAATGGCAGTTGCAAATTTTGGTAGAAGCAAAATAACTAATCTGACATAATAGCTTTTAGTTTTGACCTCTAGAAATGTAGATAATGCAAATAATTTGAGTCTACAAAACACAAATAAATTGTTAGTGCTCCACCTACCATAAGTGCATCATGATACATAGCCTGACTCAGGAAAAGAAGTTAGGGCGTATACAATTCAAGGTGACAATGTACAATAGAAACTGACTGGGAACATAGAAAGTCTACCTGAAACATAAAATTCACATCTTGGTAAGAACAGCCATCACAGAAAGTAATAGCAGTTGGAAAATATCAGATGTCGTTCACAATCAATAGAAATGTTTACTCAATATCGATTACTTTACAGTAAGTTCCATTTAGAACAGAAAATAAATAACCATTAACAGCAAGGAAGAAATAAATCACAGTGATTGCACCATAGTTTTTCGACTGGTGTGCAACAAGAATGGTACATCATTTTCTTCCATTGAATGCTTTTTGGGGATCATTGGCATCAATAATAGAATAATCTGGAAAATCATCAGGAATGTCACTAAAATTCCAACCTCTTCCATTGAGAATTTTTAGAACCTCTTCAAAGACAAATGCATTACCACTTGGGGTAAGGTGTAAACCATCACTGCAGAAAAACAACAGAATACAGAATGTCAATAACAAGGAACATATTTCTAGTCCATATAATGATATTAGTTGTTACTTGATTGCCTACCTCAAATATGTTTGTTGCCAACCAGGATTTTCTTGCATTCTTGACCATAAATCAATTACTGGAATGTCAGACTCGCTTGCAACTTCAAGGCAAGATTTAGCATAAGTTCCTGCAACTTCATTAGTTCGTTCTGGTAATTCAACAACATTCTTCCCATAAGTAGCTCTGTGAAAATGAATAAAACCATTATAAATACATGAAAAACATAGATTCAGAAAATTTCATGAGTCCACAATTAGAATTTGAATCCTCAGAGACACAAAACTAATTCAGCACAAACATTTAAAGGATTTAGTTTCATGTTCAGATCATACAAGCTGAGAAATGAAAAAGCCTTGATCATCTTGGGGAGTTATTCTCATCATCATTACAGTTTTTTCTATGTTCACACAAACCAAACAACAGAACACACACAATCCTAAATGAAGAGCCATAAACAGTGACCTTGCATGTTGCATGCGCCCGTTTTCATCAATTGGGGGAGGAGTGATCAGCACTATCAGCATAGAGTGTGAACATTTCTGCACTATGAGTAAAAGGGGAAGTTAGCATATTACAGTTTGACAATAGAACTATCTTCAAACACTACATATTTTATAGAAATTAGTAAAGTTAAAATCAAAGCCCTGAAAACCAGTTGAAAAGTTTTGTATGCTATCAAATGAAAACTGTCCACTTCAAAGCTTAACATGGATGTTATGCATACCCTATTGTTAATCAAATAGAGATTATCCATGCAAGTCCTTTCACAAATACTTGTCCCTATTTTCATTGACTCTACTGCTGGATTGTTATTATTACAGTTACAAGGAATGGTTGTGGCTGCTGCCAAAAAACAAAAATCACACAAAACATTACTTAATTGAATTTATATATATAATTGTGTGTAAACTCTTATAATAGAGATATGTTTGTATGCATATACACAAGAAAACATGTGTCTTTGTATATTATTTTGCTTACACTTATATTTGCATGCTTGGTCAGACAAGTGTTTAGTCATATATATTACAATAAATACTTGTATACTTATAAGTTATATCTAAAAAGTAAATACATGTTGCACCTATATCTTAGCTTGATTTTAACTCATACCTTACTTTACATGTCAATATTCTTCATAATAAATATAATGTTCACGAAAACTAGATCTGATATCCAATTTCAAATTTGTGTCATACTTATCATGCGTCTGCCTAAGTAGGATGTGCAGTCTTCTATAGGTAAATGTATGAAAACAAGTTGGTTTTTGATTCGTGAGGCACATTAAGTGGTTTCTAAGAATGAGGAAACATCCATGTGGTTTCACAAATGAGCAGTACAAATCCCCTCTATTTCTAATGAAATATATGATGGGTTTTTATTTTTTAATAAGTATTTCAAAAAAAATTGAGCCAGAAATTTCAACTAGTCAAAAAGTAAATTTTACGTTTTACCTTGATATTAATATTAAACAAAAAACCAAGGCCAACTGAAGTGCACTTAAGAGTGTTACCATGTATCACAAGAACTAAAAAATATAAATTGGTTATATGCATACTATTCAAATGGTACATGTGCAAGCAAGGGCACAAAGTCCCACGTAAAACACATTAAAGTCGAAGATCTAATTACCACAGTGTTCCACGGAGTTTCCTGAAGGGGACGCGTCTCGGGGACGGGGGACAAGGGGTCTAAGTTTGGGGACGGCGGGGGGATGGCAGGGGGACGGCGGCGGGGGAGCGGCGTTGATATACATATGGTACTTGAATAACTAGTTATAAAAAGATGTTTCAAAATAACATTTCAAATTAAACTTTGGCAAATTAGTAAAATTGCAAATACTAACATTTGGAATACTTGAATACTATTAGTAATCAAATAAAATATTAAAACTTGACAAATGAAATTGTCGAATTTGAGATTTCTATTATATGAATATCGAAAATATGACATGTCACATCATAATATCATATCATAATCATAATGATAAAATTGATTACAATGAGTAGCATGAGTACATTGATATGAATATCATAATCAAAATAAGTACAAAATGCAAAAATGTAGTGAAGGGAGGCCTCTAATCATCCCCAAACTCCTCATCACTCGAACTGTTGGAATCCTTGCGATCAAGTGCTGCCAAACTAACACCAACCAACCCTACATCTCAAGCTGAAACTGGAGCATCCTCATCAATCTGTTATGGCTCCTCTGGGTCTACATCCCACCGTGCTGCTGGACTCTCTTTGCACAAAAGTGATTTGCGGTCAATGAGACGCAAAGCACTATGTACAGCCACAAGCTTCTCTGCTCTCCTAGAGGTAAGTTTGTTCCTCTTAAGAGAGTGGATGAAGCTATATGTAGACCAGTTCCTCTCAGCAGCTGAAGAACTAGAAACCTGGGATAACAATCGGATGGCTAGAGTGGGAGTCAAAGATCCTGATCCATGGCAAGTCCACCACAAAATTGGGTCCTCCTGCGCCATAGTTCGCATATCCATCTTGGCTACATCTGAATAAACTCTAAGAGTGGCAAATTTGGTCCACTCAGTGCGAATCACACTGGCATCTACATCATCATACATCCTCTCAATGCACCTGAAGAACTCTGCCTTCACCTCTGCATCCTCTATCGGTGTTACTCTACCAGGCCTAGTCAAGTACCACTCAGGATTAAGTGCATAGGCTGCCATGTGCAAGGGAGTGTTGAGCTTCTCCCATCTCCTATGAATGATTGGCTGAATGTGCTCGTGGTAGAAAGCTAATGTAGGGTCCCTCTCTCGCACAACAGCCCTCATCTGATCAAGCATAGAATCGATGCACTCATACACCTCTCCAAGGCTAGGTGCATCCGCATCCCCATACCTAATAACCTGGAAAATTGGTTTAATGATGGCGACAATATATTTTGCATTAGCCCAGAACACATCACTCTTCACTGTATCCTTCACCCTCCTCCCCTGCTCTGTCTTAGACTCGGCCCACCTACTCCAATCTGCTGTCATGACCATGAGTTGCAGTGCCTCTTGCAACTCAATCATTCTGTCTAAGAGAATGAAATAGGAAGCATATCTCGTATCAATAGGTTTCAGGAACTCCTTCTTAGCGAAGGTCCTAAAGAGTGCATGTGATGTGTGGTGGTTGCAGATAAACATCTGCACATCTCTCGCATCATGAACCACTGCTCTAATCCATTCAATCTTTCCCATGTCCTTGAGTGCATTGTTCATGGCATGCACACAACATGGGGTCCACCAAATATGCCTATAAGTAGCCTCAACAAGTCTCCCTGCAGCTTTGCACACATGTGCAGCATCTGTCACAACTTGGACCACATTTTGTGGCCCAACCTCCTCAATAGCATCCCTAAGAACCTCAAACTGAAAATCAGCATCTTTGCGATGCCCTGAACAATCAACTGCCTTAAGAAAATATGGGCCCTCAGTACATGTAACCATGATGTTAATGAGTGGACGATGGCTAATGTCCGTCCACCCATCCATGACTATGCTGCATCCTCTCTTAACCCAACACTCCTTCATCTTCTCCATCAACAAATTGATCTTGGAATAGTTCTTATCCAAGATCGTGGTCCTCAATTTCATCTCACCTGGTGGCACATATGATGGTCCTCCCTTTGCCACCATCGATATCATATCCTTAAAATAAGGAGATCGGGCAACATGAAACGAGATGCCATTGGCAAAGAAGAACTTGCCAATGGCATCATCTATCTCATCCTTGAGCTACACATTAAACAAATATGCAATGGGGTTACTTTGAGTTTGACTTTGCAATTTCCGTTTCCCCCTCCCCTCTGCTGCATAGGCACTAGAAGAACCCGGTGTCCCTCCTACTCTCGTCTGCAAAGTATGGCTAGATCTTTGTTGCTGGCTATGTTGAAGTTGTGTCCTTTGAGACAAAGTAGTAGGCACAGGTGCAACTGGAGTATCATCAGGAACACCCCATAACTTATTTATTTCAACTTTGAATTTCAGGTTTTCTGGTTTTATCAAAAAACAACATATCCCCACACCTTTTCCTTTAGTGAAAAGAAGGTGTGCATTAACTCTAGTGATGCTGCCATACCACCCCTCACCACAAAAGTTGCACTTCCACCTCCTTGTGCCACCAAATGGTGCCCCTTACGGTTGCCTGCTTAGATCTTTTGTTGCAAATTGTTTGAAAGGGGAATTGGGATCAAAAGGACCCCTAGCATACTTTGCCAATAGTGCAGAAGGGCAATTTAAAGTACTTGCTTCACTTGCCATGGAACTAGTTTGGACTTCATGCTCAGCCCCATGGTCATCCCCCTCAGCCTCAGGGTCATATTCAAGATCAGCATCACTATGTGAATGAACCTCATCCTCACTCATGTTGATGTCATGAGAGCTCATCGTGACACTGCAATAAACAAATAAATTCTATAAGTGCCTAGTTTCAGCCTAGTTTAACAAATTTGAAAATAAAATTTTAAAATTTCATGATGAATCTTGATGGAAAGATGAAAAAAAGAACAATGAGCCTTGAAATGAAAATTAAAAATATGAATATGCATTTGCAGCCATGTCTATGAAATTATGATTAATTGAGAGCTCATCATGACATTGCAATAAACAAATAAATTCTATAAGTGCCTAGTTTCAGCCTAGTTTAACAAATTTTAAAATAAAATTTTAAAATTTCATGATGAATCTTGATGGAAAGATGAAAAAAAGAACAATGAGCCTTGAAATGAAAATTAAAAATATGAATATGCATTTGCAGCCATGTATATGAAATTATGATTAATTTTTTAATCATAATTTCATAGACATGTGGCTGCAAATACATATTCATGTTTTGATTTTCATTTCCATGCCCATTTCAAACATCAAACTACATTTTCAAAATGAATGTAAAAACTTGGAAAACAAAACAAAAAAAAAATTGAAAAAACTAAGAAAAACAGTCATAAAACCCTACCTTGTGCTTGAAAAATACTTCAAAATTGGTGTAGAATGCTTCTCCTCTTCTTCTTCTTTCTCCTTCTCACCCCTCTTGCACTTGCAGCACCTCAAACTCACTCTTTCACTCACTCTTCTCACTGGTTTTCCTCTTCTTCACCTAGCTGCTCAAAACATCAAATGCATATGTGAGTAAAAAAATGAGCAATTAGAGACTTTTATTTCATTTAGAGGCTTTGAGATGGGTCCCACAAGCCTTTAGGGTTCGACCCCAGGCACAAAGGCCAATAAAAAATAAAGAAATTTTTAAAAAATTGACTTTTATTAACGTCCCAGCAGTCTAGGCGTCTCCGAGATGCTCGAGGGACGCTTGGGCGTCCCTTCTCGGACGCCCAGGCGTCTCCCACGTCTCCAAGATGTTTCTCACATCCCGGCGGCAGTGGAGGGACAGCGGAGGGACGTCCCCTTGGCGTCTCCAAGTCCCCGAAACGTCCAGGATGGGGGGACAAAAGGGGGGGGGACGCGTCCCCATGGAACACTGAATTACCATCTTATAAAGCTAAAAGAGTATGCTAGCTCAGATGTACTATATGTATCAGACTTTTTTGTAATGTAAATACTGAATAATATATATTCCTATCATATACCTAATTTGGGCAGGTTGTATGGACCTATTAACATGTTAGAAATTGAGAAAACGTGAATGGAAGAAAGAAAACCGTGGAGCTATGAAATCCATATTCTCCTTGATATGCTCTCTTCTTTAAATGATCTATAATATTAATGTGATATCTCAACATCAAAGAGAATAAAACATGAAAATATATTATACTCTAATTTACAAGAAGGGAAAATATGAGTACTGAAGGATTGATTGTTATAGATTTCTTCCCTTGAGTTGGAAAAATTAACCTTAAAACTTGTGTATCGCTTAAGCATTCACCAAACTTGGATTTTGAGATGGATCAAACCTCGACAAGAAGTTAAGTCTCAAATTACAAATCCTTCTACACCAAATACAACCCTAACAAGTGTAAGCACCATGGACAAGATGTCACCACTAATGAAGTTTTTGACCTGAAAACATGGAGGTTAGTCAAACATTTAAGTTTTTTTCTAAGTTACCGGTTCAGGTATGGGGTCAATTATGGTTTCAGGATTTTGGTTTGCCAGTATGTCATCCAGGGTTTGATGTGGCTGGATTCAGCCATACTCTACACACACACACACACATATATATATATGTTTGGGTACACTGTACAACAATTTTTCATGGGGGAAGGAGCAATTGGATATGCTTTGAGTGCATCCTTACAAAAAATATATAATATATAAATATGTTAGGAGATTTGGTTACACTGGTACAACAATTTTTGGTGGTGGAAGGAGGGGTTTGATATGTTTTGAGTACATCCATACAAAAAATATATAAAAATCATGAATAATACATATCTTAACATACAAAACATGAATTAACTTCAGATAACCACATACAATGTATATAATAAACAAAACTAGAATAAAAATATATCCCATGCAGAAAGCAAAGTCTTAAGCCATCAGCAAGGGCAGAGAGAAAGCTTAGAATCTAAAAATGCAAAAGTTCATATGCATTGGGCATTAAAGACCAAGAACTAAAGTTCTAATAATTATTAGAATGCAGTAATAAATCTTAAGAAGAAACAAAGAGTGTACAGGTTATAAAGACTATTGCCTATTTCATGAGGTATAGGACTTGTAAGTTGTAACAAACTTCAATGAGTTCAAGAATTTGAAAAAATTGAAGGTCGATTCTAATTCACAGAAACAGATAAATGAAGTCTAAACCAAATGCTGCCAAAAGTATTTTCATGTTTGCCATCTCTGTAATTTGAAATCAGATAGAGACCAAGAAAAATTCTAACAAATCCACAAAAAGGCCAGATGCCCACTGTTAGTCATCAGTTCTATGACAGTTGACATATTTATCATCTGGAATACATGAATGGAAAAAGACACCCTAACATGAAAAATGCAACAGCACACACCGGCTTTAACTTGGGGAGGTGGTGATTTTGGAGTAGTAGGTGCCAAAGTGGCTTAGTTTACCTGTTCCAATAGGAACTGCAGAATTTTTAGTGCACCATATTCATGTATTTACTATCCATGTGACTGTACTAATATTATTCAAGGATGTTTTATTTGCTTGAAATTCTCATTTAATACCAATAAAGTGAATCTTGGTTTTTGTTTTCCTTGCAATGGGCCTGGTAGCAAATGAACATGTCAAGTATCTGCTTAGGATTATGTCTTCTAGGGTTATTCTAGACATATAATGCAAATTCAGTAGTAATATTCCATATTAGCTAGAAAATGCAGTCCAATTTTTGGGGTAGTATAAGTGATTAGGGAATGGTAACTTATTATGGGAGGAAACTTATTAAGGGAAAAATCTTGAAAAATAGGGGGAAATGCTGGCAAAAAAATTTCCATTTCCCTTCATAACCTATTTCCTAGTATTTTTAGCTTGTTTTTCAATTTTATTTTTTTCAAATAATTGATTATCATTTTTTTGCTGATTTTTTACAAAACCTTACTGATTTTTTAATTTTTTCATGTTGAAACAGCAATGTCAACTTCAAACTCAAGGCCATCTAGAAAAGACCTTGCATGGAAGTAAGGGATACTGGGAAATAAAAAAGGTGAGGTCACTTGTACTGAATGCAATAAATGGATGACAGGGGGAATCAATAGATTAAAATACCACATTGCCAATATACCTAGACAAAATGTGGACATATGCCCTGCATCGACTCCATTGATGGTTAGAGAGATGAAGGCCCTTCTTGCCGATTATGGGTTGAGAAAAGAAGAAAGGAAAAAGACAAAGGAAGCACTAGCAGCAGTGATGAGTCAGAATGTATCCACTTCTACACCATCGGATTCCCTTGGTGGCCCAAGTCCAAGAATTTGTCATCCACATTCATCTTTTGGTGAGAGTCCTGAGGTTATTTTTCTATTGGTAGCCAGATTCCTTCATCAGCGCCAAATTACTTTGTTCCATGCAATGTTCTAGGAGCACAACCTTCACTTGAAGGTACCGGTTGGAATAAAGAAAAACATCATGAAGCTAGGATGGCAGTAGCAAATTTTTGGTACTACCATAATTTACCTTTCAATGTGGTGAACAGCCCATATTGAGAAGGTTTGGTGAATGCATTAGCAATTGCAAGTAAGGGATTTAAGACCCCAATAGCTAGAGATTTGAGTGGGCCATTGCTAGAAGAAGCCATAAAAAATACACAGCTTGTGGTTGATGAACAAAAAAATATTTGGCAAAGAAAAGGCTGCAACATCTTATCGGATGGATGGACAGGTGGACGGAATAGGACTCTCCTGAACTTTTTAGTGGCCTCTAATGGTGCATTGGTGTTCTTGAAGTCTATAGATGCCTCCCATGAAATCAAAAATGTTGAGACTTCATGCAATTTATTAGATGGGGTGATCCAAGAGGTTGGTGTTGAAAATGTTGTCCAAATTATCACGGACAACGCAGCTGCATATGTAGCTACAGGTAGACCGCTTATGGAGAGGCATCCTACAATTTCATGGTCTCCTTGGGCTGCACATTGCTTGGACTTATTGTTAGAGGACATTGGGAAGATCGGATGGGTGAACACCGGTTGAAGATGCTAAAAATGTTACCAAATTTATCTACAACCATACTTGGGTCCTTTCTTTGATGAGAAAACACAAAAATGGTAAGGACCTTGTGCGACCAGGAGTGAAACGATTCGCTAGCCACTTCCTCACATTGCAAAGCATTCTTGGTGCCATTTCTCATCTCAAGCAAATGTTTGTGTCTGATGCTTGGTTGGAGTCTCCATTTTCCAAAAAAAATGAAGGGGAGAAGATTTTGATGACACATTCAACAAAAATAGAGAGGAGTTGATCGGGGTAAGTAACAAACACAAACATAAACTTTATACAAGATAATCTATTTGCTGTTTTTTTTTTTGAGGGGTTAATTTTGTAATAATTTAAAATTTGTTTTCATTTTTTTAGGTGACAGAACCTTTGGTTAGGGTTCTTCGTATAGTGGATGGAGAGGGCATGCCAATGGGTTTCATTTATAAGGCCATGGATAGGGCCAAAGAGGCCATTTCACATTACTATAGAAGAAACAAGAGAAAATATGGAATCATTTGACGCATCATTGATCGTAGATGGACAAACCAACTCCACCAGCTGATACATGCCTTTGCCTACTTCTTGAACCCAAAATTCTACTTCTCTAATACAATTAAGGTTGATGAGGAGGTCATTGCAGGTGTTGTCACATGCATCAATAAGATAGTGCTTGATCATGACTTGAGAGACAAGGTTCTTGATGAGTTGGAGGTGAGATTTGCTATATCTTATTTATGAATTTGGCAATGTTGACTATCTAGAAACATCCATTTTACATACATAATAACTAATTTTCTATATTTTATTTTATTTTATTTTTATCTATTCAAGGTCTACAAGGGTGCGGAGGGGAGACTCTTTTCTTCACAACAAGCAATTGAAAGGAGAGGAAAACAACAACAAGGTAAAAAATTTAGTTCAATACTGCAAGATGAAATTAGAAACTTGATTCTTACATTTTTTACTTTCTTCTTATATTTTTTAAATGTGTTTTTATAGATTTATGGTGGGAGAATTATGGTGCTAGCATGCCAAATCTTCAAAAGATAGCCATCTGTATTTTGTTGCAGACATGTAGTGCTTCTACATGTGAACGTAATTGGAGTGTATTTGAGAACATTCACACAAAGAAAAGAAACAGGTTGACCTAGCAGCGCCTCAATGATCTAGTCTTCGTTCAGTACAACCTTCGCCTTCAAACTAGAAAGGTGGAGGGCGTTTCATATGAGTCCATCGACTTGGACGATATTGATCCATATGGTGAATGGGTTGTCAATGAACAAAATGATGATGATGATGTCTTCTTTACTAAAGATCTTGCAGAATTGGAGAGAGCAGCAACAAAAGAAGAAGAAGCAGCAGAATTGGATGCAATGGCAGAGGACGAAGACAGTTTTGAAGAAACAACTCATCATTTTGATACTACAGTGCCTTCTAGTTCGAGGCCTGAAAAAATGAGATACATTAGGAGGGCAAAGTGGAAGATGTAGATTGTATTTGGCTGTTTTTCTCATTTTGACATATCATTATATGTAAACATTTATAAACTTATGCTGCTGTTATACATTTGAAAGTTTGAAACTATGAGTATGAATGATAAAATTTCAAATATTGAGTGTTTGAAGATCATATGGCATGTGTAATATTTGAATTATAACAAATTGATAATCTAAATGCATTAATTTCTTTTTTGTTTTTTGGTAAAACTACGGTTTTCTTCTTTGTCGAGTCCTTGCCGAGTTTTTTGCCAAGCCCTGAGTCCGAGTCCTATTTTGGGCTGTCGAGTCCACACCGAGTCCGAGTCCTAAAACTTTGGTTTACACAATGACAAAAACATTCCAATAAAGCAAATTAAAGAATTATGTATAAAGCCACAATCTCCAACTTCAAGTAAACCTACAATACAAAGCTTGCAATTTAATTTAACTAAACGCACAAGATGTTATGAACTAAACACAGTAGTTGCATTCAAAACTACAACAACCAACTAAAGACCTACTACAATACAAAGCTTTTAGTTAATGTTACGTGATATTCAACTCATAAAAACACAATAATACAAAATATCTCAACAGCAAGATAGGCATTACTAAATTCTATTGAATGATAATGGATTCTAAACTAAGTGCCAAGAGCACTCATTTATAAGCATTGCATGAAGCATGAAAACTAAATACAAAACTAACACACTCCTATGCTAAGAATAGATTGCTTGCATGCAAAGCAAACTTTATTACAAAATTATGTCCACAAATAGTATAAATCTAACTCAAGTAATCTTTAGATAGAGACCCTCAATAAGTATAACTATCAACTTAATAATAGACTTTCTAGAAGGTCATCTAAAAAATAACCAGTCCATCAATAGACAAAATATAGACTTCTCAGGATGTGTTTGGCTAAAAATAGGCAATCCTAACTAGCAGCTCTGCAGATGATCCTAATGAAGTTCATTTCCTCTGTTCCCACCAAATTCTCTGATGAAGTTCTGAAACTCTAAAACTTAAAAATCCAAAAAGAAGGCCTATCATCCCCTAACGTCCCAGAAATGTGTTTCCTCATTTCCTATCATCCCCATCCTAGAAACATTGTGGAACATATTTTTACTTTAATACACTGCAATGTTTGGATCATTTTTGGTTGTTAAGCACTTTTCTGCAATGGATATCTATGTTAATATGGAATTTGAGTAAATACAAACCACAGCAAGACTACTAGTAGTATCTTTTCTAATTTCATAAAGGCTTGCAAAAATTGAAGATATATCTAGTAAATGTTGAAATAATACTGCAATATATAAATTTTCCCTATGTCTTCAATATATGTTTGCCCAACGGAGCATGGCACCAGTCTTATGAACATGACATCAATCAAATCTTCTGAGAAATGTTTCATTTCTGCATCGTAACGGTTTGAATGTTCACTGTCAGTAATTGTAGTGAATTTAGTCTAATTTAACGCTCAAGTAAATATGCAAATGTCTGAGGAAACTCATATTTGATAACTTGATCCTTGAAAACCTTGAAGGTTATTATTATGACCTACCTTTGCGAGATTTCTTCTCTCTGCTAAAATAAAGTTCAGATGTGCCTCTGAGGGGTAAATTCATGTTAAGGGTAATTAGTGACAAAAAGAATTGGGTTCCCTTACAAAATAGGGTTCAATTTACTTGCAGATCCTTCAAAGTTGTGACAAATTCCTCTAGTGCAGAACCTTAGGGATACCCCCCATGGCCTAGCAGACCCACAAGTGCAGAGTAGGTAATCCTTATCTGTCTAGTGGCCTGAATCTCTATGATCCCTGTTATAAGATGAGTGTTAATGTGATCAGTCTCTTTTCCTGAGATGTCCTTTGGTGGGTTCATTGTGTAGGATTCAGAGTACCAATAGCGTATAAACCCAACTCACTTTTTTATGCAAGAAACACTCTTAGGACTAATCGGCTAACTCATCCTTGAAGGCAGTGGTTCCACAACTCACATTTTGGTCAATGTGGCCAAAATCAATCTATGTTTTGCTAGGATATGGCAGGTTTGTAAAAACTGTTTGTCCCACATGCATAAAGTGTCCAAGCCATGATAGGAAAGATGATAAAATAAGCCATAGGCATTAGATGGTTGTTATATATTTGGCGAATTCAGTTCCTGTGCACAAGTCAGAAACTGTGTTTGAGCCAAGGTATCATGCATACAGTCCTCTATTCACACCTGAGTTTGAACCCACAACTTCTTGTGAAAATGAATTTCTTTTCTAAACTTTGTATGATGTAAATTTTCATCAATTGTGAACTTATGTTCTGTTTGCAGTTTCCACAAACAACAGAAAAGTGAAAAGCTAAGATTTTGATTTGTGTTGGTTATTTTAAATTTGTTATTTCCGTTTTCAACCCTCTAAATCACAGCAGTTATCAATTTCCATATGTCTTAGGCAGTTTCAAAAAAAATTGAATTCAGATTGAGTTTCAGACCAATTATATGGAGCAGTTTTCTATTTGCAGATCTAGAGATCCTTCTTAAGGCTTGCAGCAGCAAAGCCAGATATAGTTAGGCTCATAACATGTCCCTCCAATAATTCTACAAATTGGACAGAGTAGTTTTTGTAAGCTGCCCTAACATTCTCAAGTTTATTGAAACTGGAATCAGCTTCCCAATTTTACATCAAGACAATTGCCATGAATTTGTTTCAATGCGAAATTGGGTCTGTTGAATCCTGTGATACCATAACATTCACGTACATTACTGAATTCTTTCTGCTAGCAAATTATCATGCATGTATACTCTTTAAGAACAAAAGTTATCACATAGTATTGAAATTTGAAAAGCAAATACAGGCTACCAAAAATCCTTTTAAATTTGATTCTTAGATATTCTTCTCAAATCTCCTCTACTAAACCTTCAAATGGGTTATGATTTGGTGAAGATTTGACTTGTACTCTGTAAGAGGCACATGCTGCCGCTCACTGCTCCTCCCTAGTAGAGCTGCATCATTAGCTCCAAAAAATATGGTCACCACTGATGGTTGTTTTGAACAATCCTACACAAGAAGGAAAATGCATTACATAGGATCTTGGTATTAACCTCCAAAACAAGAACAAGAAATATAAAAATATTTATCTTCATTTGTTATTGAAAAAAGAATATCGAGAAAGACATCCTCTCCAAGTCCCTACATCCCAGGGACATCCCCATCCCGAAAACATGGGGATTTTGAGGGGTACACACCCCCATGGAACACTATAATATTACCATTTTAATATATCTATATAACAATAATAAATTGAGTTAAAAATAGCATAATATATACTTGTTTAAAATCTCAATATACAAAATTTTAAAACTTATATAATTATCTATGAATATTTATATTGAAATACCATATATATATGACAATATTTATGATAACAAGGGCCGGGGGGGAAGAAGGTATGCCGAGGAAATAAGATCCAAGCAACTTGCTATACTAAATGAATAGAATGCTTTGATGAGGATGGAAAAAATGTTCTGATTACAAAAATCAAGAGTCAAGTGGCTAAATGAGGGAGACAAGAACACCAAAAAAAATTTATCTCTCAATTAACATTAGAAGACAACATAATAAGATCGTGCAAATTACATTACCATCTAGTAGTGTGGTTGATGATGTTGAGGCAATCAAAATAGATGGGGCTAATTTTTTTAAGGACTTATTAATTGGTAGCTTGGAGATTGGCACCGGGGAGAGAATGCTTGCTCTGAAATATCTCCTGGTTGATCAGCAATCATCAAAATGCAGCTTTGATGAAGCCATTCACAATGAAGGATATCAAGAAAATGAAAACCTTGGGATCCAAGAAAGCCCCATGTCCAAATGGGTTACAAGCTAGTTTCTTTCAAACAAATTGGCATATAGTAGGTAGAGATGTGTGGTAGGCAGCAAAAGAATGCAGAAAAAGGAAAGAAATGTTAGGAAGCTGGAAAAACACATTTTTAGCGCTTCTAGCCAAGGTTGCCAATCCGACCTAATTCAATAATGATTTCCCTATTGCCTTATGCAATGTAATTTACAAAATAGTGACCAAAGCAATGGCAACCAGACCTAAACCATTATTGACATGCATAAGTTCTAAGGAACAGAGTGGTTTCTTGGATGAAATAATTATAGTACATGAAACCATACACTCTAAGGCAGAGAAAGAAGGACGTTATGTTGCTAAAGTTAGATTTGAACAAGGGATATGATAGGGTGGATTGGGATTTTTTTATGTCGATTTTGGAAAAATTTGGATTTTCAAAAGACCAGAGAAAATGGGTATACATTTGTATTTCTCCTACATTTTCCTCTATTTTAATTAATGGTACTTCAATGTATTACTTTTAGGGTAAGTAAGGATTAAGGCAAGGATATCCCCTCTCTCCTTTCCTTTCTTGATTGTATCTGAATTTTATTTTATTTTTTTCAGGTAAAAAGACAAGAGATGCCTATATATATATATATATATATATATATATATATATAAAAGATAGGATTACAAAATTGTCCATGATTGCCACTTGAGATTGGCAATGCATTTTAGAGATTTTAACATACAGTATCCATATGTGAAATATCTGCACTAACCATGTTATCACCGTTTCTTTACATAGCATTACAAAATGACTGTTGCCCATCCCCTAAACTAGGCCATAGATTGATCATACAGGCCACAGAGAATTACTTCATTCCCATATAGAAAATACCCACTTAGCTATGAAATAGATAAGTATAAACACTGTATTTGAACAAAATTTCTCAGGAAAAACTAACTAAAGCATTCATTCTTCCATATCTACTGGACTATTTTCCCCTTGACTTTCCTCTGAATCACGAACTTCCAGCACCCGGATCCTTTTCTTCCCAGAAAACTTCTTCATTTGATCCTCTGAAGCAGAACCCACACCTTCTTCCTTCTCAGCTTTCAAATCCTCAGAAGCTCTTTTCCTCATAACATTCACTCAACGAATTTGACCAATGTAGATCCGACTTGCCTTTCCTAAAACCGGATTCTCGCTTAGAGAAATACGCTATATCGAAAAAGCAATTCGTGTAACATTTGTCTTTGTAATGCCCATTCCAACAGAGGATGCACTCTTCACAATGCCTTCAAAAGATCGCATCATTGCTAAACCTAATCTCAACTCCCATTGCCGTATAAATATCTTGAAACTCCACATTGTTTAAGAAGCTTAGGCGGAAACAAACCACTAACTTCTTTCCCTTTTAAACATACTTATAGCCCCTCTGATCTAATTTTAAGAGTGCACGTCTTGTTAAATGGTTCCATGCCTCCGCTTACAGGCCTTCCAAATCCTTAAAAGATTGACTAATATCCAACAGGTTCGAGAAAAATATGGACAACACCTGAGACGGAAGCAGTACTCGGCACGAATTGGGATTAATCACCTCCATGCCAATTACCGACTGAATGCTCTTTGCAACCCTGGGACACTCCATACTAAAAATAATTGCAAGATCTTCACCAATCAAACTATCTTCGAAGGGCCTCTCCCAGCCCTGCACCTACATACAGAAACGGAGGTTCCATGGTTGGAACGCCATTTACCCAACACCCTGGTTATTTAGAAAGCTACTCCACCACTTTCCAATGCTACCATAGGTCCACCTTACAGAAACCCTTAACAGGAAAACACCACTTGTTCTTCTTTTACAGCGACAACAAACTTCACAAACACCAAAGATAGTGTAACCAAGGCACTAAAGCTTGTTTAACAAGCATGTTTATATAGAAACCCAGCTATCAATTGCAATGTATAGCCATAGGGAATAACAAAGTGATGGTAAGTGAAGGCAACAAAACACGTCGATGAAGATGTGCACACTTCCCCATTTCATACCCCTTCATTTAAGCTGGTGCACCTCCTTCTATGATGAACTAAGTACCTGCACAAGCCAAGCAACATTAGTAATAAAACCGACAGCCATGGCTTGTCCTTTTCCAGCGTGTGAGCTTGCATCACAATCCCATGGGCAATCTTATGCTAATTAATAAGTCCAGACTCATGATTATATTGCCCTCCAACACACATCATATTTCTTTACTGAATTGAAACCCTTCAAAGCACCTTCATCCCTTGTATTCTTGATCATATTTGAATATTCTCCGTCCTTCCTTGCTCTGATTCAATTAGGTCTTGTAAAAATGGATCTTCTCTACCTAATTCCCTTATGCCCATGCACTTAAATTCTTTCCCTTCACAACCTAAATTTGCGATCTTGTCTGGCATTTTATTACTCTCCCCGTGATAGTATGGAAGATTGCACTTCGTAAAGAGAATCCATCAACATCCATACCCTCCCTTGAAATGTATTTAAGTCTCCAACGATCTTTCCTTTTCGTTTCTATATGTAAATATGATAACTGCTGAGTAATCTTTTCAGCTGTGCGTTATTTGGTCCCTAAGTCTTTGCCAAATCGAGACTCCTTAAGTACGTTTGCAGGCAGTTCCCTCTCGGCCACTTTCGTAACACGGCTAAACCAATTTTGTGTCGCTACCAGTGTATAAACCTCGGCTATCAATGAATACAATACACCCATTCTATAATCCGGATCCTTCTTGGCGCCCTAATGTACCAGTTTTGGCAGTCCCTGGCTGAGGAGGCGCCCATTGAACCTAGATCTATTCCGCTTTCTCCCACAAGTATTTCGGATGGAACCCTATTAGCTTGATATATATCTCTAATTATTTCCGTCATCCAACGGTCCCAATTGGAAATATGATGAGGATAATCTTTATAAGTTTCAATATATGAATTGGACCACTTATGATCTGCTTCCATTTTGAATTTTAAATCATGCAGAGAATGACTTTGCACACAAAATCCTCCTATTACATTCCCACCCATATGTTCCTGAGAATCACATTATGGATTATTCTAAATTTCAAACATATGTTATATTTTATATTGCAGTCTACTTAACCTCGAAAAGGTCCCATAAAGAATTAGAAAATGCAATAAATCTGCAAATTTATCCTGAACTCCGCCGATTTCTTGAGCTTAATCTGCCAGATGCACGCATCCAGCAGTTCAAAAAGACTCTCGTATAGGCATTATTAATTCTCATGCGGTCTTAAAACCTAAACTCGTAATCTACCAAGTAAAACACGCTTGCTTAAGTAAGCTCGCGTAAAGCTCCCTACTCAGAGCAATATTGAATTCCAACAAAATGAAAAAGCTCTATGAGATTGAGACTAGATTGAACTTGCAATAATTGACTTATATCCCTCTTTCACTGTATAGTTTCCATCTTTAGCAGGGGCCCAAAATAATCTATCTACTCTTTCTGAGAAATAAGCAAACCTCTTCTCTAATTCCCTCTGAAGAATAGACTTTTGATGAAGAAGAACATTTGAGCCAGAGAAATCCTTCCATATGACTTTGCCTGTTACAGGTTCAACTGATTCAATATAATCTTTCAATTTAGTGCCCCATTCCATAGATAAGATTTGTTCCAAAGATTGTAATACTTGCAGGGATGCAAGCAAAGGGTAAGCATTCCATGAGTCCTTCCAAAATTGCACTTGCTAACCATTATTGACCTCCCAAGACAAGTAGGGAAGAATAACCTCCCAACAAACAATGATAAAGTTCCACATAACCGATCCATTTGGAGGATTTTCAATTGTAAAAACTCTATTAGGATCACTGTTGTCTAAGTACTTATGCTGCATTATAGTACACCATTTGAATTCGGGCCTCTTATACAACTACCAAGTCAATTTTGCTCCAAGAGCTAGATTCCTTGCAGAAATATTGTGCAAACTAGTCCCTCCCGCATATTTATTCATACACATTATCCAGAGATATCAAAGGCACTTTTCTTTTGTCATCTATGTTACCCCTCCATAGGAAACCTTTGATAATTTTCTCAATGCTTTTAATTATACAATTTGGCGCCTTCAATACAGCAAGGTAATAATTTGGAATGGATGCTAAAACAGATTTAATCATCATAATACAACCAGCTAGTGACAACCACCTAGCTTTCCATGACAGAATTCTAGATTTGATTCTTTCAATGATTTTTTGCCAATACTTTATTCTGTCTGCCCCCATAAAAAAAGGAATACCTAGATAAGTACTAGGCAGATCAGCCTGCTGAAAACCCAACATTTCAACAATCTTCTTTGAAATGGAGGACTTTGTATTGAAAATGTAAATCTTAGATTTACTTGCATTAACCTTTTGTCTTGAAACTGAAGAATAATTATCTAGAATTATTTTCACTTGCATAGCTTCTTGCAGAGTCGATTTACCATATAACAAAGTATCATCTGCAAATAAAGAGTGTGTGGCCACAATATGTGTATTTGGAATAGATATACCCTGCCATAAACCCTGATTATGAAGTTCTTGAATTGACCTGCTCAAAGCTTCAACCATTAGAATAAATAAAAAAGGGGACAAAGGATCACCTTGTCTAACCCTTTGAGTGGAATTGAAAAAGCCAACTGAAGATCCATTGACTAATACTGAAAACTTAGCCCCTACTAAACAAGATCTAATCCATTTACACCATCTGATGCTAAAAACAAATTTCTTCAATACTTGAATCAAAAAATCCCAGTTGACTCTATCATAAGCCTTCATCATGTCAAGTTTAATAATAAAGGAAGGAATATTACTAGAGTTAATAGAATGTAAAACTTCATGTGCAACTATTGCTTCTTCCGAAGTTTCCCTCCCAAGTACAAAACCTCCTTGTTCCTACGAAATGACTCTTGAGATGAAAGGCTGAATTCTGAGGTAGATGGCTTTTGTAAAAATCTTATATATCATATTACATAATGATATTGGCCTGAAATCTGCAAACGTTTTTGGTTCCTTCACCTTCGGAATAATGGCAATGTGCGTTGTATTAAATTTATTAAGCATTATTCCTGATTTCCTCAATTCCTCTAAAGCCATCAATATATCAATGCCTACAAACTCCCAACACTTTTGAAAAAACAATGTTGTGAATCCATCTGGGCCCAGTGCCTCATCAAGGGTTAAGGAAAAAACCATCTTCTTAACTTCATCAAGAGTGAATGACCTCATTAGCCAGTTATTGTCTTCCTCATTAATTAATTTCGGTATACTCCCTAACAGATCTACTTCATTATTTGATGTTGGCCTTGAATTGTTCCCCGAATCCCTTAATAACTGAGAAAAAAATCTCACACCCTCATTCTGGATTTCCTCTTTTGTTGTAAGCAACTCCCCTAATAGTGAATTCTGAATTGAAAAAATAGTAGCTGATGCCTTCTTAAATTGCGTTGATGCATGAAAAAAATTTGTATTTTTATCCCCCTCTTTCAACCATAACTCCCTTGATTTTTCTCGCCAATAAATTTTTTCTCTTGCCACCAGCTCAGCCCACTCCATCTGCAACTTCTTTTGCTGCTCATACGTCTTGGCATCCAACCCTTGTATTATAATCTTTTCATTTATTTCAAGAAGCTGCTTAAAAACCAACTCCTTCTCATGGAAAATATTCTTAAATACATGAATGTTCCAGTGCTTGATTTGTGATTTAACATATCTCAGCTTGTTCCACAACTGCAACATTCTAGAACCCTTCACAAAAGGAGCATTCAGCCACCATTGTTGTAAAAGTTGCAAAAAATGTGGATGTCTAAACCACATTTTATGAAACTTAAAAGACGTTTTAGCCTTGGGCACCGAATTATTTACTTCTATATCCAAAGAAATAGCATAGTGATCAGAAGCAGCAGATGGCACAATTTGTGAAGAAAAATTTTTCTTACCCAAAAACCAGTTAGGCGTGGTCAGGAACCTACCCAGTCTTTCTGCGATTTGCAAGAAACCTTTTCTTCTATTAGTCCATGTGAACTTCCCATTTTCAGGCATGATATCAATGAAGGCATTATCTTTTATAAATGCCGCAAAATCGTCCATCACTCTAACTGGTGGACTAATGCCTCCTTTTTTCTCTTGCAAAGCAGATATAGCATTGAAATCCCTTGCTACAATCACCTTCTCATTCCTGATCCCATCCAAGGCATTTGACAAATTTTCCCAAAGCTGTCTTTTTTCCACTGTGGCTGTTGGAGCATAAACATTTATTAAATAAAATTGCAGCTCAAAATGTGAAACTTTCACAAGCTACCAATGCTTCTCATTGTGTATCTGAATTATTAGTGTGGACCTTAAAGGTGGAATTTAAGAGCAAAAATATACAAGGATTGCAAGCCTCCTCAAGGACAAAAAATATAGCGCACCTACAATTTGTAGGTGACACCTTGGTATTTGGAGAGGCTTCAATTAGGGAAGCCAAAGGGATAAAGAAGATTCTAGACTGCTATGAAAGGGCTGCAAGTCAGAAATCAATATACAGAAGTTGAAGATATACTTCAAGGACTATAGAGAAGATTCAACAAATATCCAATGTATTTCTGGCTTTGAAATGGCCTGACTCCCTAGTTCATATTTGGGGATGCCACTAACAGAAAAAGGAACCCTAGACATGTGGAAGAGTTTGGTGGATAGGATACAATATAAATTATCCTTGTGGAAAGGAAGGTAGTTGTCATTGTCAAGAAGTATACATCTTATAAAAACATCCCTGTTAGCTACCCCAATATATATCATGTTGATATTCAAAATCCCAAGTAAAATTGTAAAAGCAACAATGGATATGCAAAGGAACTTCTTCTAGAGTAGAGTAGGAGAAAAGAGGAAATATGGTTTAGTAAAATGGGAGGACATGTGCAAAGCAAAAAAAGGAGGATTGTGTTTCTAAGATTGTGGGACAATGAACAAAGCTTTGGGAATAAAGTTGTTATGGAGGATGTACAAAGGAGAAAGGAAGGTTATGGAGTAAGCTGCTCAACTCAAACTACATTCTCAAGCAAAACAGCAAGCAATCTATCTTCTTCCAGTAAAATGCCCCATTGGATTCTAGAATATGGAACTTCCTCAGAACCTACAAATTGATGATATCAAAGGACATCAATTGGAAACTTGGCAATGGCAACAGAATTAAGTTTCGGTTTGATGTTTGGCTCCTAAGTAGGCCCCTCAATGAAGATGACGACTTCTATCACCTAGGCCCAATCCTTAAAGATAAGTATGGATTACACATGAAAGAGAATATTGGAATCACAGAAGAATGCAGGATATGGGTGGAGTTGCAAGTGCCTTTTGATGACTTGAGGATCTCTTACAA